>MBFR01000001.1:33061-43597 GCA_003086735.1 Smittium simulii
CTGAGGCTCCATGTATAACAGCTAGATCCATAAAGTCTAACCTAATAATATGTAAGATAAAGAATTGATCCATAAAAGGTAATATTATAACTCATATATATCCTATTATTAAGATATCACTGTTATTGTTAACTTTAATGTAATCTTATTTGTTTAGATAATCTAGTTGTTTTATAAGAAAGTATCGTAAAGATTGTGTAAAAGAAACCTATATAAATTATTATAGTTTAAGGTTACATTTACTTCTAATGCTTTTATAGCTTACCTAATATATAAGTAAAGGATCTAATAAATGAGGCTATATAAAGCTTATCTCCATATTCCTATATTAGTTTAAACTTTAAGTTATAAGTCATTAAAAAAATATCAACACTTATAATGAGGAATATCTAAACTATTTATATCCAAAAATTATATATTCTATTTAAATCAGTTTACCTACTATGGTTTATAATATCTCAGTCCTTTATGACGAGGTATAATTGTATATTTAGATGCTAAGGTAACCGTCTAGTCCGACGAACGAGGTATAAATAATATCCTCCCTACGGTCGAAGACAATACATTATACGTACAGCTACTCAATTTAAAAAATGTGATACGGTTCCATTATAAACCTCACTAGGCTTGGGATAACAATAAGGATAACCTAAAGCATTACTAAGTCTACCCATTATTTCTACGGTTCCATTAAGTTTTACTTCACTTTATACTTAAAATTATAAGGAAGTATTTATTCTTATTTTTTTTTAAGAGGCTTCCATTTTTATTACTTTTACTTACCATTTTTTATACTACTTAAGCCATATAATCTAGGATCTAATTTAAGTTATACTATTATTAACTATTAGTTTTTTTGTTCTTAATCTAGCTGGAACTCCTATATTATGATTAAATTTCTCGGTATATTTAATTCCTTATCACTATTTTATACTTTATGTTTCCATAAGCCTATCCTAACTGGTACCCTTGCTTAGATTTTGGTCTCCTTTAATCCCCTAATAGTATAACTACTAACACTTTCTAAAATCTATATTTGTATTTATTTCCGAACGAAGTGAGGTATTTACCCCTTTTAATATCCATAATTATTACTATATTCACAATTATGCATTTGTATCCCTTCACTTAGTTATAACTAGCTCACTTATTTTACCTAGCCTAAAAGGATACCTATATAGTCTAACTTATGATAAACTTTAATTAGGTCTTATCTTTTTCCTTTGGATTATATAGTCAAGTTAATAATTTATTATTACTTTATCCCTATTATATATTTGAGGTAGTATAAAACTATTATCTGCTAGTCTATCTTCAAATAATTTAACTTATACTGTCTACCTTAGATAAATTAAAGTATTATTACTCCTATTAAAAATATTAGAATTCAATAGGTCCTAATATTTACGTTGCTAAACTCTACATAAATACGGATAAGATAAGCATAAAAATAAAGATCCTAAATTTAGGGTTAGAGGTTAAAGAGCCAAATAAAAAAAAATTAAGGGTGAGAATAAAATCATTAACGTGATAAATAGATGGTTATTATCAACAAATGCAAAAGATATAGGTACATTATATTTAATATTTGCATTATTTTCTGGATTATTAGGTACATTATTTTCATTAGTAATAAGATTAGAATTAATGGGACCTGGAGTACAAATATTACAATCGAACCATCAATTTTTTAACGTTGTAGTAACAGCTCATGCTATGTTAATGGTATTTTATTTTATCATGCCAGCCTTAATAGGCGGGTTCGGTAATTATTTAGTACCTGTTATGATAGGTGCTGTAGATATGTCTTTCCCTAGACTAAACAATATTAGTTTCTGGTTATTACCTCCTTCTTTATTATTATTATTATCTTCAGCTTTTGTTGAAAATGGTGCTGGTACTCCTCGTGCCAGAAAAATTAGAAATAATTTATAGAATTTCACTATATGCTGGAAAGTCTTAAAGCTTTAAGTACCTAATGTAAAAATCTTAGAGGGCTTAACAATAGATAATCAGCAGGAAACCTTCTAGTCTAACTTTAAGTGAAGGCTTTAAAGGGTTCCTCAGAGACTACACGTGAAACCCCTGAAAAGGGTGATAATATAGTCCAAAAAATGATTTGCTTATAGTCGAAGCCGTCCGTTCGTCTGACTGGAAACAAGATTTTATTTTTTTTAGACGTAAATCATTTTAAGACGGGTTGGGTGCGCCATTTAATTATAAAAAATCTTGAGTGTAAATACTCCACTAATATTCTTTCTTATAATAATACCTAGCCTTAAATTTCTTTTTACCAGTAATATGGGAAAAGGATCATAGTTGTAAAGATAATTTTCCCCTTAAAAAGTGTCCCCTTAAAAAAATCTTAAAGTCTAACTTAATGGTTATAATTAGGCTAGCCTAAAATAAGACCTTTTATTAAACCTTTTTTCGGGGGAAAAAGGGTTGTACAAAATTATTTAAATTAGTGTTAAGCTTTAAACTTAGGTAGTTAATTCAAAGTTAACACTGACAATAGCATGTTTAAAAAGGGTTTTATTCCTTATAAGGTCAAACCCAAGCTACGACTTTCATGGTAAGGAATACGAACTCATTAATCTACAAAAATATGAATTTTATATCCAACCTGATAAAATTAGAAAGAATCATAAATTAGAGTACCTAAAAGAGTATATATGGATTTTTTATAAGAACTTGGGATTGTCTGGTGGGTTACTTACCCATGAGGCTACGGAGTTCCCATAGTAGATTTAATCTAAGGGGAACAGAAAAAGAAGTTAGGCTTGGCTTATGGTTTCTCTTTTTTGGAAAGCCGTATGATGGGAAACTATCACGTACGGTTTGGTGAAGGCTTTTTAATTAAACTTTAAGTGGGTTAATCTGCTATTCTACACAGTTTATTCACCATTAGCAGGGATACAATCTCACTCAGGTGGATCTGTAGATTTAGTTATTTTTGCGTTACATTTAGCTGGAATTAGTTCAATGTTAGGAGCTATTAATATTATTACAACAGTTATTAATATGAGAAGTCCAGGGTTAAGTTGGCATAAAATACCATTATTTGTTTGGGCTGTTTTTATTACTTCTTTCTTATTATTATTTGCATTACCCGTCTTAACTGGTGAACCTTAAATTGTGCCAGATTAAAATTTGGCTATTTGCTGGAAACCGTTGATAATTTCTACGCAATCAGCAGGAAACCCAATCGACTAGGGTCCGTTGGGGATCCTCAGAGACTAAACGCCAGAATTAATTGGTTGTTAAAATTTTTAAGAATTTAAGCCTGTGTTTTCCCCACTTCGAATCAAGATAAAAAACCTTTTTGGGGGTTCCTATTTGGTACTTCGTTCCTCGGATAAAGGCATTTACAAAATTTTTACAATTGTTCAAACTATTAATAAGATATAGTCCCTTCCGTTATGTAAATAATGGTGTGTTCACTTTTATACACTTATTTTTTTTAGCTAATATAAGTTAGTATGGTAGCCGTCTTATGACACGTGAACCAAGACATCAAAGCAATTACAATGTTATTATCAGATAGAAATTTCAATAGTTCATTCTTTGATCCAGCTGGTGGAGGAGATCCTGTTTTATATGAACATCTTTTTTCAAGTATTTTATTTCTATCCGAATTTAAAAAAGTTAAACCAAATATTGACGTCCCTGATGATAAATTTTTATGTTGGTTAATAGGGTTTACTGAAGGTGATGGTTGTTTTTTTATTAATAATAGAAAAGAATTATCTTTTATTTTAATACAAGGTATAGATAATATAGAAATATTAAAAACTATACAAAGAACTTTAAATATGGGTAGTATTTTAAAACAAGGAGCTAGAGTTTATAGATTAATTATAAAAAGAAGGGAAGATTTAAGATTAATAATTTTATTATTTAATGGTAATTTAGTATTACCTTCACGTAAAACCCAATTTAACCTTTTTCTTTTAACTTTTAATAATAAATCCAATAAAAAAAATGATTATCCTATTATACCTTATTTATTATCCAATAATTGGCCTTCTTTAAATAATACTTGGTTATTAGGATTTACTGAAGCAGAAGGTTGTTTTACTATTAGTTTATTAGCTAATTCTCTTGCTTTTAGAACTAGATATATAATTGCTCAAAAAGGGGATATAAATCTACCTATATTAAGTTATCTTATATTATTATTTCAAGGAGGTAAAATTGAAGGTCATTCAAAAAAAGATAATTTTCAATATATAATAAGTGGTTTAAGAAATGTTGAATTAATTTATCCTTATTTTGATAAATATCCCTTTTTAGGTAATAAAGGTTTAAGTTATTTAGCTTTTAAAGAATTAAATAAAAGATTAAAGTTAGGCGAACATTTAGATTTAGAAAAAAGAAATCTATTAATTGGTTTAAGTCATAATATAAATCGGAAAACTAAATAAAATGGAAAAAAAGGCAGGGTTTATAATGGAAAAAAAAAACTCTATTATATGAAATAAATTAAGTAGATGTGCATTTAAGATGTAAAAAAAAAATCTTAATTTATAAACAAAATTTTAGAATTTTTAATTCGATACTTACTTTTAAGCTTAGCTAAATTAAGCTCATTCGTTTTTGTACCCTTTGCCTAGTCCCAATTAATTTTGCCCATGAATATAACCATGGGTTTAAGGGCTATATTTCTGAAAACGGTCAATTCGCCTCGATCTATTTACTTATGATTTAGAAAAGACCGTCGGATTGACATTTTAATTATGCAGTTCGCTACAGACTACATCAGAAATAGGTGATTCGTCGCTTAATGTATAGTCGGTAACCATAATCTTTTTGATTCATATCCGTTAATATTATTATTAACGAGTGGGGATTTATGTGAGTAGTAAATCTTTTTGGTTATGGGTTTTTTGGTCTAGGATGGCCCTTTTATTATGATTTTTTTTCATAATTTATTGCAACAAACTATAAGCGGGAAAGTTATATATTATTAAATACTTTTTTTAAGTAACAATTTTAATCTTTTAGACAACCCGCTAGTAACCAATCTTTATTGGGAACTTCAGAGACTATGTGTTTGTTATCCTTTAAGTTTTTACAGATTTTTATTTTTACCGATAATTCCTGTCGAAGCCCTGGATAAAGAGATAGTCCAATGTATTTAAGTCTTTAAATTAATAGAGCCATTTCATCCCGAAGTTTTGACCATCAGGGTGTAAATAATAAAATACATAAGCAGAATAAAGCCCATTATTCAAAAAAAGCTAATTGGGGACAAGTGTTTGAGGAACCTCCTAAACATAAAATACCGGAATCGGACGAAGATTTCGGTTATTATTTAGCGGGGCTAATCGAAGGTGATGGTTCCTTCCCTAAAACAAAAGGTAATAGTTTATTTATCACCATATGTTTTTATGAATTAGATAAACCTTTAGCTGATTACATCATCAGAAGAATTGGTTATGGTACAGTCTCTAAAGTTAAAGATAAAAGAGCTTTTAATTATAAATTAAGTAATATAGATGGTATAAAAATCATAGCTGAATTAATAAATGGAAAGCTCCGAACTGATAAACTAGAAGAATTCAATAATAACATAATAGAAAAATTAAATTCTAGATTAGATTTAGGTTTGATAAAACATACCAAAGATCTATCAAATTTAGATAATAATTATTGGTTAGCTGGTTTTACAGATGCTGATGCCTCTTTTCAAGTAAAAGTAGTAAGAAGAAAACCTGAAATAAAAAGATTACCAGAAATAAGAATAAAATATCAGTTAGATCAAAAAACTGATTATATTTTAAAAAAAGTAAAAGAACTATTTGAAGGTTATTTAGGTTATAGAAAACCAACAGATACTTATTATTTTGAAACTACTAGTTATAATTCAGCTTATAAAGTAATAAATTACTTTGATAAATATCCATTAATCTCATCAAAACATATAAATTATTTAAAATGGCGAGAAATCTATGTCTTAATTCAAGAAAGAAAACATAGTGAATTATTAGGGGTAGAAAAGATAATATCAATAAAAAATACTATGAATTCCAATAACAAATTAAGTTTAGAATTGCCCGAGTGATGATTTACCTATTATCAGGAAGTTTAGAAAATAGCTTAGTGTTTAATAATATTTACACCTCCAATAGGCTTCCTAAATTTACTATATACTGGAACATCTTATATAATTCTACTAGGGCCGAACAAACCCCTTTAAAACTACACCGAAGAAAAAAATTCGTAGTAAAAATGTTTAGAATTTAAGACAATCAGTAGAAAACCTTAAAAAGTAATTAATACATGTAAGGGATTCTCAGAGACTACGCTATAATACCTTTTGGTTTTTATAGCTTTAACGTAAATGGCCAATTATTGGTCAAGATATAGTCCCAACAAGATCGTGAGATTTTGAGAACTCCTCTCGTACTTCGTTAGACGAAGTCTTCGACTAAATTATAAACTTAGGATAGAGGAGTCAAGATTAAAGCTATATAATAATAATACCAGCTTTTGGTATAATTAGTCAAGTTATTTCTACTTTTTCTTCTAAACCAGTATTTGGTCAAGATGGCCCTATTTGGGACCCCCCCTTACAGGGGGGCAACTCATATTGCAACAAACTATATGCAGGAAGTTAAATAAAAAGGCCAAGAGGCTCTTTTTTAATATACAAAATACTACCCATAGTAAAAATTTTTGTATTTATTAATAATCCGCAGATAACCTACGCACATAAGGTTCAGATAAAAAGCCTAAAGCGTTTACGACGGCAGCGGCGAAGCACAGCTTAGAGCACAAAAAAAGGGCTTAAAATGTCAACCTTATAAATTTATTAAAACCAAAGGCGAAAATAAATTAAGCATGCAAGTAGGAATCTCAGAGGCCATATGTTTGTTATTAACAAAAAACGACGATAATTTTTATCATATAAACCCATACGCTAGATTTTTAATTTTTATATCCAAGATCAGATAATAAAATTAATAGTTACCGAAGCTTCGCAGGTTAAATAGATGCTGATGGTTGTTTTCAATTCTTGGAAGGGCCGAAGTACGGATCCTGATCTAAAAGGGATATGCTAGTTTAGTAATAACAATGGAGTTATAAGAGATAAACATTGTCTTTAACAAAAATTTGGACGTTCAAATTTAAATCAGGGGCTGAATAAAATTTCTAAGGGGCCAAGGAGGGGAAACAAAAATTTGTGTGAAGTTCCAAACTGAAATATAATTTAGCTTTAGTAGTTCTTACTCCTGAATGTTTACGTTCACTTATAATAATCGTTGGTTTGCTGGTTTTATATATTCTGATGCTAGGTACTTCGTATATTTTTAAATTTACAATCAGATCAACTATTGCTAGTCAAAAAAAAACCTAACGTTGTTTACACCAAACGAAGTAAGGGGGGCCAAAAAACACCGATAAATTAAATTTATTATTAGATCCTTTAATAGAATTATAAGATGATATAATTTATATGCTAAAATAAACTTAAGAATTTTAATGGATAATTTAAACTAAAATCTTAAAGTTTTAACTTATTATTATAAGCTGACATTGAAGGATCCCTTTGGAAAAAAAAAACAAAGGCTCATTTAGCAGGACATAATTATATTAAAGGTAAACAATGGAACCCCCTAACGATAAAAAAATGGGTCTAAGCACAGGATCTAAGCTTATGATAATTAAAATTTGAGGTGTTAATAAAGAGATGGTCCACATTAATGTATCTTGGTATGGTCTACGCAATATTATCAATAGGTGTTTTAGGATTTATAGTTTGGGCTCATGATGGGTCCAAAGTTAAAAAATTTCACTATATGCTGGAAAAATCGTTAAATATTTGGTCCTATTTAAACAAAATTTTTAATTTGGAAAATCCAAATATTAGATCAATCAGCAAGAAATCAATAGAATATTTATTAATAATAATTAGCATTATATATATGTATTCTAACTAGGCCTGGTTTGAGACTTCCAATTTTTTTATTAGGAACTACGTCTCAACTACCTTTTTGGCTTTACAGGGCTATATAAAAATAATCAAAATTTTATACAGACTTTGAATTCTTCAGAGACTATACGTGAAAGAAAATTTTTTTGTTCTAATATTTCAAGCTATAAATCAGATAACAGTAGTATACGTAAAAAACCTTCTACAAAAGATCAGAATCTATTTACGAATAATGACATCCAATGGTTAATAGGTTTTACTGAAGGTGATGGATCCTTTATAAAAAGTTAAAATCGATTATTTTTTGTACGAAGTTCCTAACCCAAAAAGAAATAGCTCCTCTTTATTTTATTAAAAAATTATTAAAATTAGGAAAAGTATCCACTTATGGTGAAGTAGGAAGATATATAGTTACAAAAAAAGAACATATACAAATTTTGATGCTAATATTTAATGGTTATTTAGTTCTTAATAAATGTAAATAAAGATTTAATATATGGTCTAATGGCATAATTGAAGTAAAAACTAATTATAATACATCCTAACTCACTTTGAGTAGTAGTTGGTTATCTGGATTTATAGATGCTGAAGGTTGTTTTAATGTTAAGACTGGTTATAGAGTAAGATTTATATTCATTTTAGATCAAAAAGAGGAATCTGAAACTTTAAAAAAGATACAAATCTTATTGGGTAATGGAAGAATTAATAAAAGAAATGGTAGAAAAATGGAAAGATTAACATTGGATACTTTTCTTTTCCCAAATTAATAGATTATTTAAACAAATTCCCTTTAAAAACAAAAAAAAGAATAGACTTTTTAAAGTGGCATAAGATATATTTATTATGTAAATAAAAAAAACATTAAACCATTCAGGCACTTACCAGAAATAAAAAAAATGAAAAAATATTTAAGAGATAGTCCAAATTTTTAAAAAATTAACCTCTTTTTTTTATAGCATCACATGTATACAGTAGGTTTAGATACGGATACTTTTGTGTCCCAGAACATGGAAACATGTTTTCGTATAATCAAGCTATATTCGGGAAACCTCTCAAATTATTTAAGTCCGCTCGGATTTAATTTCTCGATCGGAATAATCTTAAATAAAGAGCAATCCGTAAGAAATCAATTGGAAAATGATTCAAATCATTATCCGTTAAAATGTAAAGGAAAAAAAAAAATTAAAGTTATATCTGATCACGTGCAGAAGCATTCTTATCCATATTCAGAGGAACAAATTGGTTATTATTTAGCTGGTTTAATAGAAGGTAATGGTTGTTTTACAAAGACCGAGCGTAGGGAGATTGGCTTAACAAAAAAAAAACCTTATTCTGTTGAAGAGGGAGGTCATTGTTTAGAAATAATCTTTAATGAAAAAGATGTTTCATTAGCTTATTATATAAAAAAAATAATTGGCTATGGTCAAATTTATAAAGTTAAAGAGGATAATCCTTTGTATAAAAAAAAAGCATATAAATATTATTTAAATCATGAGAAAGGTTTAAAAATAATTTTAAATTTAACTAATGGAAAATTTATGACGAGTGAGATAGTGACTCAATTAAAAAAAATAAATTATCATATCTACTTTAATTTTAATATTTTACCTCCCAGCTTCGCCTAGCCTTTCATTATTTAAAAATCATTGGTTAGCAGGGTTTACAGATGCTGATGGTTGTTTTTCTATAACAAATTCTAATAGTCTTACACAGAAAGGTGGTAAAAATGTAAAATTAGAATATAAAATTAAGAAAAAAGATCCTACTGCTTTAAAGAGGATTTATAATGAATTTGGAGGTTCTTTTTCTTGTTTAAAAAGTGAAAATATATATTGTTATAATTCTACTTCTTTTTATACAGCTAAAAAAATAATAGATTATTTTGATAATTACCATTTAAATTCTAAAAAATATATAGAATATTTAAAATGGAGAAAAGCTTATAGAATATTACAACGTGAAGAACATTGTACTTAAGCTAAGCCCTACAATCAAAAACCACTTCTTTAGGAGCAGATTATTCAGCTAAAAAAAAACTTTATCCATTTTATTATCCAAAGGATTCTCCTTTACTTTGCCTTATGATTCTTCAGAGACTAGGAGTAAAATCCATTTTATATTTTAAAATAATGCTTGAAACCCTTTATAGCATATTAATGCTAAGGGGTTATGATAGAGTCCAAAAAAAAAGACAAGAGCATATTTCTCAGCTGCTTCAATGGTTATTGGATTACCCACAGGAATTAAAATTTTTAGTTGGTTAAGTACTATGTATGGTGGTTCTATTAGATTAAATACACCTATGTTATTTTCTATCGGATTTTTAGTTTTATTTACTATTGGAGGGTTTACTGTAGCTCTCTTTAAATATTACTATATGCTGGAAAATCGTTATAAATTTTTATAAAAGTGAAGGCAGAGGAAGTTCCTCTCATCTAAATATTTTTACCGTAAAAATGTATAAAATACGACAATCAGCAGGAAACCAAAAGTACGAATTATAAAATTCCGAAGTAATTGGAAACCTCAGAGACTATACGTAATAACTAGGGCCCCATCGAACAGGAGGTCTCAGTATAATATAGTCCTTATTCTAA
>MBFR01000002.1:125539-135576 GCA_003086735.1 Smittium simulii
ACCGGCTGGCATAGCAGAATCTTTTTGTGGAGCATCAACAACGATACATTCAGAAGTAGTCAAAAGAGAAGATACACCAGAAGCGTCGGTAAGAGAAGTGCGTACAACTTTGAATGGATCAACAATTCCGCTCTTAATCAAATCGGTATATTCGAGTTTGGCAGCATCAAACCCGTAGTTAAAATCGGTGATATCGTGGCTAAGAATATTACCAACAACAACAGATCCTTCAAGACCGGCATTGTCAACGATTGTGCGAGCAGGGTAAGTGATAGCTTTTTGGACAATACGAATACCCAAAGTTTGGTCAAAGTTTTTACCTTCGAGATCTTTGAGAATGTTAGATGCTTTAAGCAAAGCGGTTCCACCACCTGGAAGAATACCTTCCTCGACAGCAGCTCTGGTAGCGTTAAGAGCATCGACAAATCTATCTTTCTTTTCACCAACTTCGACTTCGGAAATACCACCAACGCGGATAACAGCGACACCGCCAGAAAGTTTAGCAAGACGTTCTTGGAGTTTTTCTTTTTCGTATTCAGAAATAGTTGAGTCTTTCATAGAGTCTCTGATAGAGTCACAACGGATAGCAATATTTTCTTTGTTACCAGAACCATTGAGAATAAAAGTATCTTCCTTGGTGATAGTAATAGATCCAACGGTACCCATGTTTTCAAGAACGCATTTTTCAAGTTTAGTCTCAAGTTCATCAGTAAATACAGTAGAGTTTGTGAGAACAGCCAAATCAGCCAAGATAGATTTGCGGTTATCACCAAAGCCAGGAGCTTTTACGGCAGCAACTTGGAGTTGACCACGGAGTTTGTTTAGAATGCATGCAGCTAAAGCTTCACCATCAACATCTTCAGCAATGATCAATAGAGGGCGACGGCTTTGAGCAGCGATTTCAAGGGCAGGCAACAAATCTTGGATCATAGAGATTTTTTTTTCAGAAAGTAAAATCAAAGGGTTTTCAAATTCAACTTTTTGGGATTTGGGGTCAGTGATAAAGTAGGGAGAGATATATCCGCGATCGAAACGCATACCTTCAGTGATTTCAAGCTCATCAACGGTGGTTTTGCCTTCTTTGACAGTGATAGCACCTTCTTTACCGACCTTGTCCATAGCTTTGGCAATAAGAAGACCAATTTCAGAGTCACCGTTAGCAGAGATAGTAGCGACTTGAGCGATTTCCTCAGAGCTGGTAATTTTACGGGCGTTTTTTTCTAGATATTTAATGACTTTATCAACAGCTTCTTGGACACCTCTGCGCAAGTCAAGAGGGTTACAGCCAGCAGCAACGTTTTTAACACCTTCAGCAAAGATGGCACGGGCAAGGACAGTTGCGGTAGTAGTACCGTCACCAGCAACTTCGTTAGTTTTGTTAGCAACGTCCTGGACAAGCTTAGCGCCAAGGTTTTCAAATTTGTCTTCAAGGACAATGCTTTTAGCGACAGTAACACCATCTTTAGTGATCTTTGGGCTACCAAAGGATTGTTCGATCAATACGTTTCTTCCTTTAGGACCAAGAGTAACAGCGACGGCTCTGGCAAGAGTATCAACACCTTTAAGGAGTTTAGCGCGAGCTTCAACACCAAAAGCGAGTTCTTTGTGGGTTGAGTAGTTGCGGGCCAAAACTCTACGAGAGCCAGCGCGGAAAGTATTTGAGATAGAAGAAGAAATTCTAGACATGATTATACTAAAAACTAGAAGATATAAAATTAAGGAATGCTGTTTAGGTAAGAGCTAGAGGGCGGGATACGAGATACGCAAGAATTTAAATAGTGAAGGCAGAAAAAAAATAACAAGAGCGCAAAAATAGAAAAAAGATTAGGACTTTTTAAAAGGGAGACATAGATAAAAACAGACAGAATCAAGCTGATTTGCCAGCAGTTAGAAAGCGAGCAAAGATGTTAATTGATTTTGCATATAAAGCAATACCGCTCAGCCATATTATTGATTCCAAACTAGAAATAAAGGCGTCGGCTTCAGAATAGAATGGAAAGTTCGATCAGATTTAAAGGTTTTGGTGATTTCGGGTAAGAGCTGAAAGCTAAGAAAATAGACCAATATTCAGTTATTATGATTTAAATACCCAATAACAGTTGGCATTTTATTAAATCAAGGATCTTGGATAGCATTTCACACAACTATTGGATGAGAATGCTTGGAATCATTAAATTTATTGGACACAGTACATGCATAAAAGAAAAAAGAAATAAAGTTTACACAAGATACTAAAACTGTATTTCCGTAAAGAATGATGAAACAGTGGAAGGCAATAGAACAAAACATTGTTTTCTACGAATAATTCTTGGTTTAAACTACAGGTCGATTTTTATAATACTGATTAAAATACTGGCTTATTACTGATTTTTAGTAATGGTGATTAAAATACTGGCTTATTACTGATTTTTAGTAATGGTGATTAAAACAAACGTTGTATAAATCTGACCAGCCAAATAACTATCTCTTTAAATTACTAGAATATCTTCAAGCAAAAAAAATTACTAGAATATCGCTAATTAATTAAGCTTTTTAAATAGCAATAAAAACTACAAATTGAGCGTTACAGATGTGCAATTAGGCTCAATTAGAGCAGAAAAGATGCTGCTATCTCTAATGATAGGTATAAACCATAGTTATATTATATGCATAAATGTGTGAGTTTATTACCCGCTATTGATTACGTTTTAAGACCAGAAACATTGATTTTTTGATGGTTGCCACATATGTGTGTGCACATTTCTTTAATCGCCAGGTATTTATTATATTTTAAATGTTTGATATTGGTTTTGGGTTTATATCACCTAAAACTGATTGTGAAATAAAACCACAGCTCCTATAAGTCCTTTTACTGGTGATACTTTGAATAAACCACCATTAAAAAATAAAAACTGAAAGCTGCACTTGTAATTTGCAAAAGTATTTTTTGATCTTGCAGTGTTACCAACTTTGCTTTACCTTTAATGAGAAAACTTGAGCTTTTTTATTTTTGAAAGCCTTTATTTTAGTTTTACAATTGACTTAATAGAGATTATTTACAGGTGTGCTTTATGACCATTAACAAATAAACTTTTTTATCATAATAAAAATATGTTACATGTAGGTTAAAGCAACGAATCTTCTAGAAAGAGGGCTGAAACATACCTAATTTAGACAGTCACAAAAAAAAAACATTTGGCTCTTACACCACTAGAAATGCAATAATTGTTTAGCATTTAAATTCTTGATAATATTAAACCGCAAACTTTGTTGATTTTCCAATATTTACCTTTGATGTATTACAAAACTTATTTATTGGTACTCATACATGCTGTAATAGGTTGGATTAGAAATCAAATCTACGCAGTTTAGTAAATTTAATGTTTAGCGTATAGAAAGCAAATGTCGTGAGAAAAAAGCAAAAGTGTTAAATATGGTCTTTTAATCTAAAACAGTATGAAACAATATAAATCGTAAACAGTAGGAGATAATACTTGACTTGCCTAGATCTGCATCCTAATACAAACATTACGGCCTCAAAACAGAAACGAATAGTCATTAGCGTATACGGTTCGCTAGCAGCAAAAATACGTTTTTTCTTCAGGCTGTAGATAACAGTATAAAATAATTGTCCAATGAGTGCTAGATCAGATATATGATAAGCGAATTATTTGCTCGAGTTACTTCCATCAGCTTCTACGAGTTCAGCTGCCTCTACGTGTGATATAATCGGCAAAAGCGATTATTGCTTAAAAGCTTTATAATAAATCTGACCAGCCAAATAACTATATAATTAATTTACATTACTCTAATATTTTAACTAGTAAAAATTATTAACTAAATAAAATATAACCAATAAAAAAGCTTTATAATATGGCCTATCGCAGAATTTGAAATCATTATATATTTATTGCTTTGTAGCCCAAAAAGGTCATGATTTAAAAAATTATAATAAACCATTCACTAATAAAATTAATTAAATCAAAATAATCAAATCAAATATTAAAGATTTGATAATAATGCATTCACTAATAAAAATAATTAAATCAAAATTTAAAGATTTGATAATAAACCATTCACAATAAAAATAATTAAATCAAAATTTAAACATTTGATAATAAACCATTCACAATAAAAATAATTAAATCAAAATTTAAACATTTGATAATAAACCATTCACAATAAAAATAATTAAATCAAAATTTAAACATTTGATAATAAACCATTCACAATAAAAATAATTAAATCAAAATTTAAACATTTGATAATAAACCATTCACAATAAAAATAATTAAATCAAAATTTAAACATTTGATAATAAACCATTCACAATAAAAATAATCAAGCATTCTGACTTTATTTGAATAAATCCAACCGCAGAATTTTTTTTTTATTTCATAAATAATTTATTAAATTAACTTCATTAAACCAGCCACAGAAAAAAAACTTCTATCGGCTTCTTTGCCGATTAAGAATGTCATTTTGGATGGCAGATATTGCAATTCCCGAATAAAGCCGCTAGAAGGTAGACTATAACCCGGCAAACTTTGTCATTTTATCAATGTTGTGCAGCTTTCAAAGTATCGATGCGCCCAGATTATTCTCTCTGGTTAGCACTTGATAATACTAGACTTGAGCATTTTAGACCTTAAACTCCGTACTACTAAAATGTCTGTTTTGTTACCGGAACTGCTAACGTATAATTTGGTGGCCATCTATAGGCTATATCTCTGGCCTATCGCTAAGACTAGATTCGAAACCCACCCTCTTTTCTCTGACATCAAACCTTTTAAAAGTCGCCCGTCTGCACTTTTCCATCTGCCCTTCTTATTACACTTCTCTTCCGCTTTTTTTGTTCTTCTCTTTATCAAAGCTAATACTCACTTATAACTACATATAATTTATAATGAACGCTACTAGATTCTTTTCCAACTACAAAAAGGTCGTTCCTCTTTTCGACCGTGTTCTTATCGAGCGCGCCAAAGCTCAAACAAAAACTGCTAGTGGAATCTTCCTCCCTGAAAAATCTGTTGAAAAGCTTCCAGAAGGTACTGTAATCGCTGTTGGTCCTGGAAAAGTCACTGCTGATGGAACCGTCATCCCAATGTCCCTCAAAGAAGGCGACCGTGTTTTATTGCCAAGCTACGGTGGTAATACCGTTAAAATCGATTCTAATTCCGAAGTAAGTCTTTTTTTCTCTATTACCATTTTAAAAACCCCCCCTGAACCTCACACTAAACCCCCCATTACTTTATAATTAGAGAGACGTTTTACTCTTGCACGAAAACGAAATTCTTGCCAAGCTAGAATAAGCTTTTATGCCCTCTTTGACTTTTTCTTCGTTTTTTTTTGTTTCTGGATATTTCTAAAATTTAAAACAAAACTAGATATACTCCGTTTTCAAATATTGTGTTATCCTTTTCTAATAAATAAAAATCAAGTAACATCTTTCCTATTTTTATTTATTATACGACTTTATCTTTTTATAAAGTCAATGTTTTAGTTTAAAACAGTAAACATTTTGGGTTTCTAATATAGTTTCCTTTCAATATTATACAGTCGCATAAAAAAATATCTTGTGCATACAAGTATAGTTTAAAAGTTGATTTACTGTCTTACTTTTTGATCCACAACAATAACTCGTATATAATCCATTTACTTTAATACATTGTTTTAATTTTTTATTACGCTTATAATATCGACATGTTTTAGTTTATTCTTTGGCTTTGATTGCGTTGTATCATTATAAATCATGGTATATACTGCTACTTGGTTTTTGTATGCTTAGTGAACTTATCTGGATTTTTTTAAAAAAAACAATTGCTAGATTGTACTGCAAACAAACTAAATTGCATAATTTTATTACACATAAATAGTGTAGCAGTTGAGGTTAAATTTCAATATCCACAATTCTTATAGATTTAAAGCATTATACTTCAGAGAGAAGACATAATAAGTGTTACCATCTTATTGGGTAACAGTCAAACAAAACAATATATAAAAAAATACATAGTTAAAATAAGAACTATGCAAGTTAAAAATTTTATATAAATAGTTAGGTCCACCTAACTGTTGTCATTATCATTCTTCGGCAAAGGTACTCTACCAGCTTTTAAGAATTTTCTATACTATAAAAAATATTTAATACTTTTCTAAACTTCTTTCCTTACTAACATGGACGAAAACACCATCAGAATAATTCAGGACCTCGCTAATAAGGTCAACGAGCTATGTATTGACCGCTCCAACCTAAACCAGAAGATTGATGCAATCCTGTATGACAGGAACATACACGTGGTTCAGGAAAAAAAACAGGAACCAGCAATAGTCGATCCGCATATTTCCACAAATATACCTGCCACATACTTAGAGGTCTATCCTAAGTTGGTAGAGGCCCTTCCAACTATTGAGAAAAATTTTTTCCGCTCACCTTTGACTAATAAGGAAAGAAAAAAAGTAATTTCTAGTTGCCCCAAGAGTAGTACGATGAAATACTTACCGCCAGCATTGAACGACACAGCTCCAACTACGGCAAAGAGAGTCGACTCAATGCTCTACAATATACAAGCAACTTTGGCTGATATCACTAGGCCAATTGACTTTTTTGTACACCAGAAATTACTGAATAATCCAGAAATTTCTCCAAAGGATGATAATATTGTGTTTGCACATACTATCAGGGTACTCCTGTCGGATTTAGCAACAACTATTTCACAGTTGAGAATAGATAATGTACACAGGGAAATGAATCTCACTGGAAACCCACCGCAAAAATTTGAACCAGATACAGAGCCCTTATTTGAGCCAGAAGCCTTTAATGCCTTAGTAACAGCAAAAAATTCAACAAGAAGGACTGGTTCGCGTATGTCCTTTCAAAGGCAACAACAAGCTACTCATCAGTCATACAGTGGCGGTGGCTTTTCACAGGCGCAAAAAACTCAAGCTACTGTCCCAGATGTGCAGTCAAAAAACAACCCAGCTTCAAACAATCACTCGGCCGCAAATAATCAACAAAGTTCTTGCAGACGGAGTCGCGGCAGAACCAGAGGGAATCAGTAGATTCCCATTCTGATCATCCCATAGGAAGGCGCCTCTCCTTGTTTTGGACAGAATAGACAAAGCTGACAAACAAACAATGGGACCAAAACATCTTAGAGAATAAATTCAAGATTTTGCTCAGGAATCTGAATCTAGACAAGCCGAGACCTTTGATAAGAGAAAACTTGTAAAGTTTTTTAAAAAAAAATATATTTGATTATACCACGCAAAACCAAGACTGGGTGCCAAGTTACTATAATTATAATATATTGATAGTATTTATTACTATGAATTTTAAATAATTATGATTTATTAAAGAACATTATAAAACTAATAATGTTTAAAGTAAATCAAAACAAACTAAAACAAAATACAATTGTTGAATAGATTAAGGATTTCTAGAAACTCTAAAATATAATCCTTATATGATGAATTTTTCCAATACTAATTTTAATTATTTTAAATAGCTAATTAATTGTAATACGCTAATTTAAACTAAAATATTTCCCAATGCATATTTGTATATTCTAAAGATTTATCTACACTTATATACATTTACATTTGTTATTAATGCTATTAGCAGCTATTATGTCACAATTGTGACATTGTGATTAGATATGGTCTGTAATTAATGATACATCCTCACTGTGATAATCTTAATTAATAAAAAAATATTTATTTAATTTAAGAAAACAAAAAAAACCCAAACTAGAATAAACTAAATAAAAAGTAGATATAAAGATTAAAAGATCTACTGTTTATATTATCGAAACTGTAGTATTTTATATATAAAATAATATGTAGCTAAAGGATTATAAAACGTGCAACTAAAGGATTATATGAAATAATTAATGTACTAAACATTTAATTAATGTAAGACATTTCTTACGCTTACTGTTATAAATTAAAACTAGTTCCGGAAGCAAACAAAGTGCTGACTGAAGATATTTCTGCTCTATTAGCAAAAATAGAAATAGATGAGGTAAAGATAAAGATGAAACCCCCTGACTTTTACAGTCAACTGTTTGTAATACCAAAGAAAACAGGAGAACTTAGATCAGTTCTCGACTTAAGAAAGCTAAACCAACAATTAAAGCAAAAGTGCTTCAAAATAGAGACGCTGAAGACAATATGTCGTACCATTGCTATAATTTTATATTTAGTATAGTTCAAAATATAGGATCATAGCAAAGGAGTGCAATAATTAACATAATATTAACAATACACATTTTAAAACATTTAATTTAACTAATATAAGTATTAGTTTGCTCAATGTTGTTATTCAATAAATAATCATCTTACCTATTAAATTATTTTTTATTTAAACTAAATCTCAATAGCTATACACAGAAAGAATTACACGACTTTTCTGAATCTCAAGAATGAATTCATGAACATCCTGGTTTACCAGTCATACAAGAAATACCTAAGGCTCAGCTGATATTAAAAAGTATATATGTTTGAGTATTACCATTTGATCTGTCTCTCAGCCCACATACCTTCACCAAATTTTTTTGCCCAGAATTGGAATGGGATAGATCACAAAAAATAATATTTCTAAAATACCTGAATAATCTTCTTATTATAGGGGATATAAGAGAGAAATGTGTGGCATACACATTAAAGGTGCAGGAGAAACTAAAAGAGCTGAAGTATTGTATAAACTTAAAGAAGTCAGTAACTATCCCAGCGCAAACAATCACACATTTAGGAATAGCAATAAATTCAAAAGATATGACACACAAAGTCCCAACATCCAAGATCAGATACTTACGCAGAGAAGCGCCAAAACTTATAAAAGCAGTAATGCCATCTTTACGTGTATTAAAAAGCTTATAAGAAAAGCACAAGTAATGTTCATAGCTTTTCTTCCAGGCTGCTTAATTAGTGATGTATCTTAGAGCTCAATAAAAGAGCACTAGCAGGATTGGATACATGTGCACCAACAGTCATTCTTACAGAGCTTGCAATACAAAATTAACTTTTTGGTAAATCCGACTAAAAACATTGGGCGGGCATCAATTTTTACCAGAGACTCCCGAATTAGAAATTTTCACAGATTCCAGCAACACAGTATGGGTGATAGTTGCTGGCTTTCGTTTTATCCTGGATTATAGAATATTTCCAAAGTTTTAATTTATATCAATGCCAAGAAGTTATTAAAAATATTATACGCACTCCAACTATGAAGTGTTTTAGACCGCTCTGTAATTATATAATCAGATAATACTACTACACTTTTATACGTAAGTAAATTTGGAGATACTACTTTACCTAAATTGCTCGAGATAGCAGAAAATATTTAAAAATACTGCTTAGCAACAAATAATCAACCACAAGTAACATACGTACTATCAATATTGAATCCGACATAGACCCCAACCAAGCTAAATGTACAAATGTAATTACCCGTGTCAAATCAAACATTCACACATAAGCAAACTGTACAGATATCTCAATATATATCTATTTGCATCTCGTAACATCTCAAAAATGCCAATTTGTTACAGCTGGATCTTAGACCAAAATGCAGTAGAGCAAAATTCCTTAGCACACAACTGGAAATTGTAGGCAAATCCATACTGTTGCTCACCTTGGAACCTTATACCACAAATAACCAGAAAGGCACACCGAGAGAGAATAATACTGAAAATTATAGTCTTGTACTAGAAAACTGCAATATAGTTCCCAGATCTACTGGAACTGTATACTAAACAAAAACTGCTTCTACAAGCAACCACAGTAATTCCGGACCCAAGGAGCGGAAAGTCACCCTTCTTGAAAAACAAGCATTTCCGCTTGATAACATGGGAGATCAGCGGCGCTCCTAAAAAAACAAGAGCTTAAAAATTACGCCACAAATTTTATCACTTGAAACAAGCAAAGTATCAGGCGTAGAGACAGTGTCAAGGGCTAAGGATAAAGTGGTTTATTAATAATATATAAACTAGACTAAGGAAAAATACTAATTGGATATCTTACTTATTCATAATGGAAAAGTAAGCTACTTAAATGCTTTT
>MBFR01000003.1:0-10321 GCA_003086735.1 Smittium simulii
AAGTGGAAATAAAATGGTGAATTTTATTTATATTTACTTTAATATCCAGGTATTAAACTACTAAATATAATATAAGAATTTTTTATTCAAACTAATTCATATTTATTTTATATATTGGTGAATGTGAGAACAAGAATTATATATGACAAGATATAAGCTTTTTTATACTAAAAGTAACGTATTTTACAAATGAGTAAATACTTAAAATTCTTATATAATTATATAAAAATCGATAAAATAATTTATGTGGAGTAGATTATATATATAAATAAAAATCTCGTGACTTTACTTGTATTATGTTTAAGATACTAAACTATCGGCAATCTAGAATATTGAGGTTAATCAACGTTAATAATAAATCAGTCTTAATTTACCACATAGTATGAGTTAAAGCCTATTGCAGCAAATGCTCGTATACAGAGTATAAAAGAAGTGAAATATGATACTGAAGAAAATGCGGTTTTCTAGTTATACAATTTAGTAAATTTTATTAGTTAAATTTAAATTATACTTTTAATTATTATCTAAATAAAACTTCAAAAAACATTACACTTGTATCTATCTTAAGTTAATATAATGTTTACTATATGTTTAATTAATACTCATGTGTTAGACATGTGTATATTTATTTCACTCCCACAGTATTATGTCAATTATTATTTTTTAGGTGCTATTTTTTCTTTAATGGATTGGATCAAAATACGATAAGATCTCTCTTCGTACGTAGGTATGGTGGTTTTAATAGTGGTTTTATTATATTCAACTGTGTTGGGCATTCTGAGTTCCTGCCCTTAAAAGATTTTTTTTTTAAATCCTATAGCATCTTCAGAGTCACAGAAGTGCATATCCATTATTATTTTTGCATTATTATATGTATATGATGTTGATTCGTTATCAAAATTATCTGCTATACAAGATATAAATTGGACTAATTTATTTTGATGGTTTTTTAGAATAATTTCAAAGTTACGTTCGCTACCATATAACGATGGTATGACAATCGATTCGGGGTGGTAAATATCAGCAACTTTATGTTTGGCTGGTACTTTGCTTAAGGGTTTTCTATTTTTAATTACCCCCACAAACGTTACGGGTATATTTTTTGGTGGATCCACCGTGTTTGGTGAATGTTTTTTGTATTGTTTTTTAACTTAATGTAGGCTGTATACTTTCCTTTTTATTATTGGTTCGTTGATTTATTAAACATTGTATATACGAGAGAGAGAGAGCGTTTTTGTCTGGCAAGTTTTTAGTACACACAAAGTAAATGCTTGAGAATCCATCGATTTTCATTGGATTCAGCAAACCTACAGCTGTACTAATTCATTGGCTCTCTTGCTTTACATTTTATAAAAGTGTCAAACTCCACCTAAATAGACATTTTTTATAAAATTTTTTTGTCATTTTTAACCTTTTACCGCCACCTTCAATATAACAAGCTACTCTATTACAATTGCGTTGTCTCAACTTGCTTTATTCCCATTGCCTTTTATAATTTTTATAAGCTTTTGTGCAAAAATAACCATCTATCGTATTTAAATACAATGGCTACCGAGACACAAGAATGGTCCAACTCTAAAGTTCGCTCCACCTTTATAGACTTCTTTAAGAGTAAAGGGCACACCTTTTATCAATCTTCTTCTGTTGTACCTCATGATGATCCTACACTTCTTTTTGCCAATGCTGGGATGAATCAGGTACGCTTTTTTTACTTTTGTACCTAAAACCACCTTTAAAAACATTTTAAAATGATTACAATATAATCCATGTAGTTTAAGCCCATTTTTTTGGGTATAACTGATCCAAATTCAGATATGGCTAAACTAAAGAGTGCTTGTAATACTCAAAAGTGCATTCGTGCAGGTACTTTTTAATTAGTATATAAATTACACCTTTTACTTTTATATCACAGTAATTATTTTCACTGATGTTTATATATTTTACTTTAGGTGGAAAGCATAACGATTTAGAGGATGTAGGTAAAGATGTGTATCACCATACCTTTTTTGAGATGCTCGGAAATTGGTCTTTTGGTTCTTACTTTAAAAAAGAAGCCATCGAGTACGCTTGGGAATTGTTAACAGACGTTTACTCACTTGAAAAATCTCGTCTATATATTACATATTTTGGAGGCGATCAAGCTCAGGGTTTGGAACCTGATCTTGAAGCAAAGGCTTTTTGGTTGAATCTCGGCGTATCAGAATCTAATATTTTACCTTTTGGAACGAAAGATAATTTTTGGGAAATGGGTGAAGCGGGTCCATGTGGCCCTTGTAGTGAAATTCACTACGATCGAATTGGTGACAGAGATGCTTCTAGTTTAGTAAACTTGGATGATCCTGATGTTCTTGAAATATGGAATTTGGTGTTTATGCAGTATAATCGCGAAAATGCAAATACATTAAAACCATTGCCAAATAAACATATAGATACTGGTATGGGTTTTGAGAGACTTGTTTCTGTTTTGCAAAAAAAAAGCTCCAATTATGACACTGATGTTTTTGTTCCCATTTTTGAAGCTATCCAGCAAAAATCTGGAGTTAGACCATACTCTGGACATGTTGGCAACGATGATATTGACGGTATAGATATGGCTTATCGTGTTATAGCAGATCATATTCGTACTTTGATTTTTGCTATTTGTGATGGAGCTATCCCTTCAAATGAAGGTCGTGGATATGTTGTAAGAAGAATTTTGCGCCGTGGTGCTAGATATGCTAGAAAAAAGATGAACGTTGAGCTTGGCGACTTTTTCCCCAATCTGGTAGATACTGTTGTTGCACAACTAGGTGATACTTTTAGCGAAATATCATCGAATACTGATTTTATTAAAAAAACTTTGGCTGAAGAAGAAAAATCTTTTTCACGCACTTTAGATCGCGGAGAGAAGCTTTTTGAGGGTACTCTTGCCAAAATGCGTGAAGGTGGTCAAACTGTTGTCCCAGGTAGTGAAGTGTGGAAATTGTATGACACTTTTGGGTTTCCTGTTGATTTAACCAGAATTATGGCTGAAGAAAACAATGTAACAATCGACGAACTTGAGTTTGAAAAGGAAAAATTAAAAAGTAAAGAAATTTCTCGTAAAAAGAAATCTGGAAATTTGAATGCAGATCAGGTTACCTTAGATGTTTATACACTTGCAGAACTCGAAAAGGATTCATCTATTTCAAAAACTGTTGATAATTTCAAATTTCAAAATCCTCAAATTAGCTCTAAAGTAGTAGCAATTCTTGTAGATAAGTCTTTCGCCCAATCTCAAGATAGTTCATTAGAAAATAACTCAGATTCAGCTGAGAGCTTTGGTATTTTACTTGATCAGACTAATTTTTATGCTGAGTCTGGAGGACAAGAATTTGATATTGGTACAATTATATCTGATAGCTCAAACTTTGAATTTATTGTCACAAATGTCAAAAACTATGGTGGCTATATTTTACATGCAGGGTATCTCTCTAAAGGTAAAGTTTGTGTTGGTGATACTGCAACGTGTATTTATAACGAAGAGCGTCGTCGTTTATTAATGTCTAACCATAGTGCTACACATATTTTAAATCACTCGTTAAGAAATATCTTGGAATCTCCAGAAGTTGATCAAAGAGGCTCTTTGGTTTCAGAGGATAAGCTTCGCTTTGACTTTGGTTACAATAATCAAATTACTCCGGAGGTGATTCGAGATATTCAGTCTGACACACAAACTACAGTAAACAGTGGATTAAAAGTTTACACTAAAGAACTAGATCTTCAAGTAGCAAAGTCAATCTATGGAATTAGGGCAGTCTTTGGAGAAACTTATCCAAACCCAGTTAGAGTAGTATCCGTTGGAGCTGACCTTGAAAGTGTTATTTCTGATCCTAATAACACACAATGGAGTAATTATTCTATTGAATTATGTGGTGGAACACATGTAAATAACTCTAAAGAAATTGATAATTTTGTAATTACTGAAGAATCAAGTATATCTAAAGGTATTAGAAGAATTATAGCAGTTACTGGTAAAGTGGCTACTCAAGTTAACTTGAATGGAGAAAATTTTGAAAAAGAGTTAGATTCTATCAGTAGCTTAAAAGGATCACAGCTCGAGTCAGCTTTGAAAACTATTGGAAAGTCTTTAGATACATTATATACAGGCGTTTGGCAAAAGCACTTATTGAGACTTAAATATAATGATATTAGAAAAAAGTTTATTGAAGCAGATAAAGAAGCCAAGTTAGCAGCGTCAAAGTTTGTTAGCGATCAAGTAGCTAATGCGATTGAATCCAATCCCGAGAAAAACTTCCACGTATTGAAAGTTGATTTTGAGAGCTCAAATGGAGCTAGTAATAGCAAGGCATTAGCTAATGCCATTACCTTTGCAAAATCCCTTAATAGTAAAGCAGTTTACCTCTTATCAAGTGATAAGCAAACAGGAAGAGTCTCGCATTTATGTTTTGTACCAAAAGATCTTATTAGCAAAGGTCTAAAGGCCAAAGATTGGGCTAGCTCCGTAGCTAAAGTTGCAGGAGGTAAATCTGGTGGTAAAGATGACACAGCCCAAGGAAGTGGTACTAATGCCGAAGCGATGGACGATATTTTAGATGCAGCAAAAGAGTTTGCTTTGCTGTCACTAAACAAATAATTACTAGCTATTTTTAAGCAAATTGGCTATAGCTTGAGTTTTATATTTGGTTATGATTAGTATTTATTTTTAGTTTAATTAGCTATTTAAGCTTGGGCTATGTAACCTTCCCTAATGATTTTTTTTTATGCAGCGTATGCTACTAGTTGGTTAAAAGCACAGACTTTTTAAATAGATGAATAAAAATAAAAGCTTGACTTTTGAGCGAGATATTTTTTTTTTTTTATAATATTTATATCCTTTATTTAATCTATATTGAGATATTTTTTCAATATATATTTTGTTGTAACTCTTGATTACTAATTATACGCGGACAATGGAATCATGGCACTGGCTTTAAAGGCACATTAAACAGATAAAGCTAGTAGGCTATAAAAAAAAAGATAATCCTGATTAGTTGTGTTGAATAATTGTTATTGGGCTAATTAGAAAATAAGTGTTCAAACGAGCTGATTGGCGAGGTTTAATTATTTTGTCAGAATTCTGATATTTAGTAAAAGTTACAGTTTTATTAAAAGATAAATTGTAATTTCGTAACTTGAATATTTTTAACGTTGCAGCCAGGATTTAATCAAGCTAATATTTTAACTAGAAATTGCCGTTGTAAAAAAAGATTTTCATATATATATATAATAAAAAGTCTAAATTCTTTAAATGATTATAAAGCTTACTTTTATCATTTTTTATCAAAACTTGGGACTAATACATAATACAAAATTTTAATATTTAAATCTACTACTAACCTAACGAAAGATTTTACACTCTATTAGGTCATGTCTTCTGTTGAAAATTTAGAAAATTTAAAAGCTCAAAAAAAAGAAAAGGTTATGCCTTCTGAGACATCCATACAAAATGCTGGTATGTCTTTATTGCCTACTGATAATGTAAATAGCCCGGTAAAAAGAAAAATTCAAACTCCAGAAGAGCCTTCAGTTTCTAGCCCTACTAAAGCAAATCAGCCATCGGAATCATCACAATCTGAAACAAATACCGAGACTTCTACTACCATTAAAAACGAACAAAATGCCAAAATATCTATTTCTGCCAGCACACCAAATGACCATCCTGAAAATACTTTGCTTAATCAAGCAGATCAGCCATCTGATAGTCATAAAACTGATACAGCCAAGATAAATCCATCAATTGAGAGTAATACTGCAACAAATATAGAGACTAGTGAGTCTATATCACAGCCAGCTTCCGTCCACAAGTCAAAAAAAATGAAGCTAGCTTCAGGTAGCTTAAGCAGCAGCGCAAAGAGGTATTTTTATATTTTATCCTTATTTAAGCATTTTTTTTATCATTCTTAAACTTGTATATTTTTAATTATAGAATCCAAAAGGAATTAGCTGAAATAAGTCTAGATCCACCTACTAATTGCAGGTATGCATTATTATTTTATAGAATTTAAAGAATAAGCGTTTAGTCCTTTTACTTATAATTATTTTTTGATTTTTTATAAAAAAAAAATACTAGCGCTGGGCCAAAGGGAGATAATTTATACGAGTGGGTATCTACTATTATGGGTCCAAGTGACTCCCCATACTCTGGTGGCGTATTTTTTTTAGACATCAAATTCCCAACAGACTATCCCTTTAAACCACCAAAGGTTAACTTTAGAACCAAAATATATCATTGCAATATTAACAGCCAAGGCCAAATATGCTTGGATATATTAAAAGATAATTGGTCTCCAGCATTAACAATATCCAAAATATTGCTTTCGATCTGCTCTTTGTTAACTGATGCTAACCCTCATGATCCTCTTGTAGGAAGCATTGCACAGCAATATCTTCAAGGTCGCGAGGAACACGATAAAATTGCTAGAGAATGGACTAAGCGTTATGCTTGCTAAATTTTTTTTTTGGCATAAAATCTACACATTAAAGTGTATTTTCAGCTTGAAACTGGTTTATATTTAGTATTACAAGTTATGAGCTAGGTTGTTGCTTTTCTTTTATTATTGCAAATTATTAGCTAGGTTATTGATTCTCTTTTAATATTACAATTATGAGCTAATTATTGCTTTTCTTTAGTATAATCCTTTTTATGCCTAGTTTAATATTAGATGATTCATATTAAAATAAATAATAATACTTTGCTCTTTATTTTTTTTATTATGGAATTTTATCTAAATTATATTTTAGAATAGTATAAATAGCGTCTTGTTACCAATTTTACTAATATATTGTTTTAAAGTTGTCAAAAATTACTATAATCTTTATATACGTGACATTAATATATTTTAAAAGATTTTAAAATGAGTTGTATATAATAATAGAGTAAAATACCAATTTAGTATAAACACATACGCATGAAAGTTGTATTATCAGAAAACAAAAAAAAAATATAAATTTGGCACAACATATACATTTTTAAACAAAGAAGTGCTTTTTTACTAGAAAATATCTCGTTTAAATCTCCGAGCCAATGTCCACCGGATACGGAGACTCTAGTGAGCCAGAGGAGATTTAATAGATGGCGTATTTTTAGTTTTACAATTAAATTTTTTACTTTTTTAATAATGTAATATTTATTAATAAACTAAATAATAAAAAAAACTCTACAATTTTAAATAAATCTACCTAGATATTTTAATTACTAAATATCGTTAATTAAATAAATATTTAAATTATAAAAAAAAAAAAAACTCGTCTAAAATACCGTATATACATTTTTTTTAGAAATGCAAATAAATATAGTAATACTATTCTTATAAATACGTACATCTAGTAGAAGGTATTGACAATATGATAACTAATAATAAGCCAAAACTAGAATTTAATATACAAACTAGAAGCACTAAATAAAAATATCAATCAAAAGGTAGTGTTCTGATGTGCAAATTTTGTAAGCCAGCTGTTCCAAAATCCGAATTATCCAATGGCGACTTTTCATATCCAGTGTATGAAGGGGATGCAAACACAGAAGGAATTCTAATTCCACAGCATACAGGAAACTCTTGTCCCATGGCATAAACATGGCCAGTTTTGCACTCTTCTCCTACATCTAATTCTATTTCAAGAGCCATTTCAGTAGGTAAGCTCCCTTCATCAAAGTGAATAATTGAGCCAAATAAGAAATGTTGCATTATAGGTAATTTATTGAGAATTTCTATAGAGTACATTTTAAAAAGACCATTGTTTACTTTTTGCCAAGACTTTGCACCGCTGATATCATCTATCATCGGAGAGTGCCACTTGAGAGAGCCTGATTTTATTGTTGATAAATGTTGCACCATATCCAGGTATAAATAGTCTTTAGAATACTCATCCAGAACTTCTTTACTGTGTATAGATTTAGGCTTTAAATGCTTATGTGTTACAATTTGTGAAGAGCCAAAAAGAAAGGGGAGAAAGTGATAATCGTCTAGTCCCCATACACCCTGGGACCCAGCAGGTTCTAACCAGTAAGAAGTTTGTATTTTTCTCATCAAGTAGATATAGCCATAAAATACAATTAGAACCAAGTTTTTATAATCTTGTTCAGTAAAAAAATTTAGTTTATCAAGACAAAACCTAACAAAAACAACAAGGCAAAAAATTAAAATCAGCTTAAAAACTTACAAAACAACAAGTCAATACACAACATATAATTAAAATGTAGGTTTAAAAGTTACAAAAACAAAATAAAATTAAGTTCATGGCCTGTCCCGTAGTCGATTCTTTTTCTGTTTCCCAAGCTTTCAGAGAAATATTTGGAAACTTCAACAAGATATTTCGGTTCAACGATATCCGAAAAAAAAGCGGTTACTTCCTAAATACGATATAAGGATATAAAAATAACAAAAAAGACTATAAAAAGTAAAAATACCTCGTGAGCCTTATCATAAAAGATTTTGTATGAGGGATTACCAAAACGAGTATCAGTGTTACTAGGTTTGACCAGTTGATTAATATGATAGACATTTTTTAAGAGTGTAGCAAGTTTAATAATAATCTAGCAAAAGAAAAAAAAGAGGTTTAGTAAGATTTGTGAACGTGGTAATAAGCTAATATTTGAGACTATAAAACCTCTGATTTCGGATTAACTTCTGAAGTTTTACAACCTTCGACGGAAGAGTTTAGCTTTAATATAAAATTTAAAATCTGTTGAAAAATAGGGGATGCTCTGAATTTATCCAAGTCTTGTTTAGTAAGTATTTTTCGGATTGGAACACCGTTAGGTAGCTTCTTTTCGAGAATTTCAAGATTCGAAGACATGATAAAACTTTTAAACTGGTAAAATTAAGAGATAAAGGGATATTTATTTTATGTATATAGAAAAAAGAATAAAATGCGTAATGTTTAATATACTAAAAAGGGTTTGGAATAGTGCAGAGCTATAATAAATAAAGCACTTTGACGGTGGCGGCTCACTCAAGAATAATTACTATGCGTGTAAATAAAAAAGTTTATTGGCTATAATAAATAAGTGCTTTGTAATTAGCGAATCAATTTAAAGTTTGATTAAATTAAAGAAATTGGCGAATCAAAAATATTTTGGATTTAAATCAAAGAAATTGGCGAATCGATTTAAAGTTTGATTAAATCAAAGAAATTGGCGAGTTTATTCAATTGTTTAAATTAAGGCTAATCAAATCAGTAAACAGTTCCAATAGTTTATTACAAGTTGATAAATAAAGCAAGTTGGCTAATAAATGATTTTTTTACTATTTATTTACCAATATTTATATAGTTACTAGCTATTATTATGGTGGATGCGATAATAATATAATTGTAAATATATAAAAATTTGACCAGACAAACAAATGTGTACTTAAATTTTATTAATTACTAGCTACGAAATCATCGATAAACATTTAAACTCTTGAACTATTAAAAGAATAGCTAATAAAATCACCAAACTAAAAAAAATCAATAAGGGAAACTACACAAAATTTACAATACAAATGCTTAATAAGCACTATTATAATAGAGAATAAAAAATTCAAGAGAATACTATTTTTTTTATAGATAAAAGTTTATTTATTTTTTAGCGCCATTACACAGCGTAAAAGAAAGCAGATAACACAACAGGCGGCGAATATCACATTTAAAGTTAAAATTTGGGAAGAATTGCAATCAAAGATAATTATATCTTGCTGATGCTGAATTTTATAAAGTGAAATCGGTTGTACACATTGAAAGATTTATTTCGAGATAAACAGTTTATGGAATGTAAAAGAAGATTTATAAATTAACACCCAATAGTCCATACAATTTATTACTGTATTGGATTAAAAAATCAGAAACAAATAAATTTATATCTTATAAAATAATGTAGTGGACTGCAATGATATACGATATAATTTTAGTTTTTGAGATATTTTCATTATGAAAAGCAGATGGCAAATAAAATGATATTTGAATTTAAGATGTTTGTTTTACAATAAACAAAGGCGGCTCATAAATAGTAACTATGGCATTTCGTATAATTTTAGCCATATTATATAATAACCTAAACGTTAATACTAAAATTGGATGAATTTTTTTTGTATAAAATGCCTTTATCTTTTTTGCAATTATTTACTCGAGAAGAACTTTAAGGATTAGCTATCTAATAAATAGCAAAAAATAATTCAAAATTTACATCCTTTGTAAAATCAGCTTTAAATGAAAAGTTGGATATATTTCAAATCTTATACCAACTATTTTGTATATATTTTGTTTGAATGTAAATTCTTTATAGCAATTTAGTCATAACACAAGTTTTTAATGTAAATGC
>MBFR01000003.1:34203-44315 GCA_003086735.1 Smittium simulii
GTCGCTATTTTGGATATCAACTTGATCATCGTTGGTATCAGCAAAATTTCTCGATAATTATTTGGATCGTTAAGACCTTTTATTTTTAGTACCGACACCACAATACTGGATGCATACATTGTTGGTATTTCATCTACGGTAAAATTTTATTTGCTGGTATGTGGATTAATTTTTCCACATTTGATTCTGGCTTCATGCATGATATAAAAAAATAGCAAAATACTAGTGTTAAAATGTTTTTTTTAAAAAATTAAAGCTTTTATTAGTAAAGATAAGAGTTTAAAAATTTTTTTTTATAATAAATGCCTGTGATTATCTGCTCTAAAAAATAAAATTTTTTAGAAGAGAGAGAGAGAGGTAATGTCTGTTTTAAAAAAAACAGAAGCTTAGGAGAGAGATAGAGAGAGGTGCTTGCTTTTGCAGTAGGTATGTTTGGCATAATAGGAGCGCAAAACACTAGTTTTTTAAACGATTTTTTTAAAAGGAATAAATTTTTTTAGTATATATAAGAGAATAAAATTGTAACATAATGTATCGTAGTCCTAAAATCAATAAACATTAGATTTACTTAAGAGCTATTTTGAGCAAGTAAAATAGCAGTTTATATATTAGTGTCAACAAATGCTAAGCGTGCACTAAATTATTTTATTAATTTAGAATTATTTAATGTAAAAATATTATTGCATGTTTTAAAAAGCTATTTAGTAAAATAATAAAAAAATATGAAATACTAGTTTCTTGAAACTAACAAATGCATTTTTAAAAAAATATAATGAAGAAGCTGGAACAAATTTTCTTAGCTAAAAAAATGCAGAGTCCTTTCGATCCTCAATATTCAGTATTACCATTTTGGAATACCATTGATTATATCAGAGGGCTTTTTAGCTTCACCATATAAAGCTGTTGAAATGAAAGCGTTTTCTTCAAGTGAGTGTAACCTTGAGTTAGTTGTTGCAACTGGGCCAGATGGTAATCTACCAGCATATCTCAGGTTGAGAGGGGTTTGACTTTGCGAATGAACATTTGTGTTGACAAAGGTTGTTCTAAGGCGTGGTTCTATATATGTCCAAGCTCCCATGTTCATTGGTTCTTCTTGTGCCCACACAATATCTTTACAGTTTTCATATTTATCCAAACTATCGCGAACCATATCCCAAGGGAATGGGTGTAGTTGTTCAACACGTGATATGGCTATATGTCTAAGATTATTTAATTCTCGAGATTGCAAAAGATTGTAATAAACTTGCCCTGTGCAAAGAATGTGTGTGGTGATAGAATTAGGTTCTAACAGTGAGAATTTATTGCCTTCAGGTAGTGGATGAGGATCTCGGATATAAGGAGTAAATCCAGTATTATCGAGCATTTCTTCAGCATTAGATTTAGCTAATGGGAAACGAAGCAACTTCTTTGGAGACATTACGATAAGCGGCTTTCTAAAATCACGATGAATCTGGCGCCTCAAAACATGGAAATAATTGGCAGGTGTAGTGATATTTACAACTTGCATATTCATATCTTGGTTTTGTCTAGCTAGTTTTTCTGGTTTAGGGAAAATGTAAGGATTTTCATCACCTAGTTGCAAGCATCTCTCAAGTCTAGCAGAACTATGTTCAGAGCCCTGCCCATCAAAGCCATGAGGCAACAAGACAGTCAAACCAGTTCTCTGAAGCCATTTCTTCTCACCAGCTGCAATATATTGATCAAAAATAACTTGAGCAGTGTTAGAAAAGTCACCAAATTGGGCTTCCCATATTACAAGTACATTAGGGTTAGTTAAGGAATAACCTAATTCATATCCAAGAACACCATACTCAGACAAAGAAGAATTTGATACAGAGAACATACCCTGGTCTGGTGAAATATGATCTAAAGGTCTATATTCTACTTTATCTTTTTTCTGATCATGAAGAACCCAGTGTCTATGAGAGAAAGTCCCTCTTTCTACATCTTGTCCGGATAGTCTAATACCTTTTCCTTCAAGAAGCAAACTAGCAGAAGCTAGGGCCTCAGCGGTACCCCAATCAATACCTTTGCCAGAAATTAAAGATTCTCTTTTATTTTCATATATTTTTCCAAGAAGCTTGTGAATATTAAAATCTTTAGGGTAAGTAGTAATGGGGTCTATCAAAGAATTGTATACTTCTCTAGTAATACCTGTTGGATAAACCGGGGTAGTTTCAACCGATAATCGAGCCAACGATTTAAAACCAGGCCAAATGGAAGAGTCCCATTCGGAACTATGAATTTTATAATTTTTGCTTTTAGCATAACTATCTTCAAGGTTATCGTTAACAAACTTTTTGGTTTTATTAATTTCTTCTGGTGTAAATGTTTTATCTGAAAGAAGTTTATCGGTGTAAATGTCCAAAGAATTTTTTTTGCTCTTAATTATATTATACATTAATGGCTGAGTGAATGAAGGTTGATCGGTTTCATTGTGACCATGTCTTCGATATCCTACCAAGTCGATTACCACATCTTTGTCAAAAGTTTGACGCCACTCAGCGGCCATTTTAAAAGCGTAGACAACGCTTTCTACATCATCAGCATTTACATGAAGTATTGGAGCATTAATTGCCTTAGCCAAATCAGAGGGGTAAGGAGTAGAACGTGCTGAGCGAGGATCAGTTGTAAAACCAATTTGGTTATTGACAATCACATGAATAGTACCGCCAGTAGTATAGCCAGGAAGTGCTGAAAAGCCCATAGTTTCATAAACAATACCCTGAGCAGCAAATGCAGCATCACCATGGATCAGCAAGCCCATACAACGTTTGCGATCATTATTGTATTTATCAGTCTGCAATGCACGAGTCTTTCCTAAAACAATCGCGTCCGTAGTTTCAAGATGAGAAGGATTAGCTACGAGAGAAAGTTCTACGCGTTTACCCTTTGGCGTGGGGCGAACGAAGTTCATTCCCAAATGATATCTAGCATCGCCAGAGCCTTCATCAGAAGGGTCCATATCACCAGCAAATTCGCAGAAAATAGATTCGTTTGGTTTTCTGACAACGTTACTTAAAACGTTCAAACGACCTCTGTGAGTCATTCCAATAACAATAGATTCAACACCTAAATCAACAGAGTGATCGATAAGCTCTTTGAGCCCAGGAATCAATGTTTCAGCGCCTTCTAAACCAAATCTTTTCTGGCTAGGAAACTTTTTAGCAGAGAATTGCTCAAAATATGTGCTCCAGGCTAGACGATCTAGGATTCTCTCTTTTTCTTCTTTAGGGGGAGAACTTCTATTTGGGATTTCAAGACGTTCTCTAAACCAATCACATCTTTCACGTTCAGCAATATGAGTAAATTCAACACCAAGGGTACCACAGTAAATACTGTTAAGTTCGCTAAAAATTTCTTTTAGGGTAAGTTCGGTGACACCAGCAGCAACAAAATAAGGTAGAATTCCAGGACCAAGTTTGAATTTTTTGTTGAGATCAGCAGAGGTAAAGCCATAATATCCGAGCTCAAGTTCTTTAGCAGAAAGTTCATTGGCTTTGACACCGTTTGAAATTCCCAAAGGATCAAGGTTGGCAAGATGATGTCCACGGACTTCATAAGCTCTAACTAAAAGTTGTACCTTAAGGTGATCAATAACGTTACCATATATACCGGAGGCAGCTTGTTGTTGAGAGGCCAAAGAAAAAGATTTTTCGTTCAAAGAAAGAGCTTGGGCAGTGCCAATATCAGGATTGATAGCAGTACCGGAAATAAGATCGTTCGGAGGAGAAATGAAATCCTGACCTTGTGGAATGCCATTGTCGACGTTGCTAAAGTATGAGCGCCAAGAGACGTGAACAGACTCGGGATCTTTCAAGTAAGCTTCATACATCTGTTCGATATAAGGAGTATTTGTACCAGAGAAAAGAGATTCACCAGACTGTTGAGAGATATTTGCAGAAGTAGCGAAATTTCTGGGTTGAAGATTGTGAGAGTTTAGAGAAGAGGATATTTTTAATAAAGAGGGAGTAGAAGAAGCTAATAAGGAAAAGCTACATCTCGATAAAGATCTATGTATGGCCATCTTTAGCGGAATGGCCTTGCAAGACAACAGAATTTTGGTTGCCATTATGAGAAGATATAGGATTAGTTGTCACGGATAAGTAACGAATACTTAATAGTGGAGCGAAATAGAGATATAATGATTATTTCGAAAAGCTAAGACTTGGAGGAATTTGAGCCTAATTTATAAAGGAGAAGGAGGTGTGTATTAATATGGGCGGTAACATGAAGCACAAGCAAAAATATTGATATTGGTTCAGACAGGGGAAAAGTATTAGTGGCTAGGATATAAGTAGGGTTAGAGATGTAGATACAGAAAATCGGGTTTGTGTTGGTTGGATTTAAATAGTTCTATTCGCTAGCGGTTAAAGCAAATAGCTTGAGAGAAACGAGTATATTCTCGGTTTGACAATATTGGGAACGAGAAAAAGCTAATCAATACAATGGGGTATACACGCAGGCGACAGTCCGCCAAAGAGTTTTTATTTATCTAAAGAGTTTTTTTACTTTTCTATACAAATTTTGGCTTATTTGTTATGGGGTTTAGCAGAAAAACATGACAATAAAGCATTTATAAATATAAAAACAGTACAATGTGGATGTTCCTTTGCATTTCGCACACATTCTATGATAACTTAGAGTGATGGAAATTAAAGATGCAGCGTGCACTGATGAAACGCATCAAAAAGAATTCAAAAAAAAAAGGGTGTGGTTACAAACAGCTAAGGAAAAATTAAGATAAGTGGGCAGGAAGACCGGATCAGATGTATTAATACGATAAAATTTGTATATTTTGATTAAGATGCTGTTCGAATTAGGCCTTGAAACACCCCAAATAGCTAAAATAAATATAACAGCATTGCGCGTGGTAGTGGCAATCAATTATTGATTATAATTACGCATCACAACGAAGCGATTTTTGGTCCAATACAGCTCGGTTTAATCAATTGACCAATAGAGTTATTGTAATAATTAGATTTACTTAGTTTTGCCGTCAATACTTTGTAATTAAATCTTAAAATACTTCTAGAACTTACTATATACGCCAGGTAACTTTTTTTTTAAATGGCTAGGAATCAAGATACATCATAAATTAATTACGAATTTACAGCCATACGTCTGGTTTTATCCATAAAAAAGTTTATTCATTTATCTTAAGGCTTGTTTTTCAAACAAATTATTTGTGAGATAAAAAAAACAAAGCTCAGTTCAGCTTGTTTATACGCTATATGCTATTTTTACTTTGAGTAAATATAGGTTATAAAATAACACCAGCATTTATTTAAGCCTAAAATAGCATAATTGGCATTATCGTAAATATTACAAATATCTAATTTCTTTGATAAACAACTAATAGCTGGAGCTTTTATCAAACAGCATCAGATTCTTCAAGCATAGACACCATTTCAAAAGTATTTATTGGTCTGGCAGCATTTGACAGAATTAACAATATTGAGCTTAAAGGGTGTCAAAGAAATCATTGAGTATTTGTTCCTATTGGCCTAGCATCATTTGACAGATTTAACAATATTGAGCTTAAAGAATGTATAAAGGAATCATTGAGTATTAGCTTCTATTGGTCAAGAAAAGTATAAGGTTGAACCTTCCAGGGCTAAGTATAATATTAGAAGCATATACTAACCGTGATTTTTTGTAATTTGTTTGAGTATTATAGATATAATTAATTGGTAGCGGTAAACCGTATCTCAAAATATGACATATTATTAGATAAGCTTAGTTTAGCTAGCAAATTGTCTGTGCTTTTTTATTTTGGTAAAAGTACAAGGTAAACATACAGCCCCTTATATGTTTCAGATGTACTTTTATTTGATTTTTTAAGAGAGAGACTAGATAATGTTTCTACTTTGGGGACTATTAAAATTTTATAAATTGATTATTGATCGAATGCTTTTAAAAAATTATTCTGATGGCAGTTTCATAAACTGTTTGAACTAGCGTCTTTGCAATAGTATACCGCTAGATTGCTTAGTAAAAGTTAATCCACCGTTTAACTTTAAATAAAACTATATGCATTAAAACAAAAAATGAGTTTTAAATTATAAGCGTCTTTATTAAGAATCAAAATAGATCAACTCTAGTAAATATCATACTCATCGCAGGTTTAAACGCTGATATATCTTTTTCATATATTTATATTTCTTTAAAATCAACTTTTATTATTTATTATTATTTTATCAACTTTTTACCTTTTCCATACTTGTTAAAAACCGCTTTTATTTAAACTCGTAATCCACATACGGGGGTTCTGCTATTGCAGTAGCCTTTTTGAACTCTTCAAGGAAACTGCATACAATGTTGTATTTGATAAAATATTATTATGTAATACATCTATAACCAATTTAGACGCAAATATAGTCACAATGGCGTATTATACTATTTGAGCTGATGAGTCCTAATATTGGCTAAAAATGTAGTTGGGGCTTTAAAAACTGACGTTTTTTGCATTTCAATAAATTATTCAAAGAATTTATAATCATTGCTCATTTTTTACCGCATTAACTTTAACTTAATACTACAAGTTTTTGGAGAATAGATTTTTTATTATCACTTGTAAAAGTTTTTCAAGAACATTAAGATATCTTGGCTAGATAAAAATATCAAACTTTTCATACCCATCGAGCAAAAGCTGCTTGTAAACAAGTATACTAACTTTTCAAAAAAACCTTTAAAAGGCTGCCAGAAATTTTAGCAGAATTTCAAAACCAATGAATATAAATTAATCTTAAAATTTTATAATAATAATAATAATACTAAACCAAAACATCTATAAAATAATAACAATACTATCGTCAAAATCTTTAGGAATTTAAAATAATAATAATACCAAACCAAAACATCTATAAAATAATAACAATACTATCGTCAAAATCTTTAGGAATTTAAAATAATAATAATACCAAACCAAAACATCTATAAAATAATAACAATACTATCGTCAAAATCTTTAGGAATTTAAAATAATAATAATACCAAACCAAAACATCTATAAAATAATAACAATACTATCGTCAAAATCTTTAGGAATTTAAAATAATAATAATACCAAACCAAAACATCTATAAAATAATAACAATACTATCGTCAAAATCTTTAGGAATTTAAAATAATAATAATACCAAACCAAAACATCTATAAAATAATAACAATACTATCGTCAAAATCTTTAGGAATTTAAAATAATAATAATACCAAACCAAAACATCTATAAAATAATAACAATACTATCGTCAAAATCTTTAGGAATTTAAAATAATAATAATACCAAACCAAAACATCTATAAAATAATAACAATACTATCGTCAAAATCTTTAGGAATTTAAAATAATAATAATACCAAACCAAAACATCTATAAAATAATAACAATACTATCGTCAAAATCTTTAGGAATTTAAAATACTACAAGTCCAACATGTATGCGCAAGCTCAATAATAAATTATCCGCGAAATAAAAAAATTCAACCTGTAAACTTGCTAGGTTAAATCAGTTGGGATTATTGAGACTCGCAAATTATATTCCATGAATGATTTATTGCCATTATTCTATTTGATCTATATGCTGCTAATATGTATGTTTTCAAATAATCGCTATAATTGCCATTTGTCTCTTTTCCATAAAATACTCGCTGCAAAATAATGTGCAAATATCAACCTCTAATAGATACATGCCAATTTATTATGTGATTTTAATATCTATTTGGGCCACAAGCGTATACTCTTTAGTCACATTTGGATTTTAGAATTTTTTTAGTTTGAATTTTTATGTTTTTTTTTTCAATAAATTACCTTTGTAAATAAAAAGAATTAGTCACGATTGAGATTTATAGTTCACACTGCGCCTATTTAGCGCATTCAGCTCAACGGCCAGATAAGGATCGTTGAATCAAAAAACAGCAAATTGTATTTCAAACCCACATGATACCAGTCTCAAAATTAATTGGCATAATCCTACAGCTAATATTTCTTTGATTATTACACATGCAGGTAATAGCTTTGATCATTTGCTAACTATCTCATATACATTACTATTAAGGGATATCTATATTTTATACGCAGACCTTGTGCCCCTTAATATAAACCTTTTATTTATTTCCTAGCTTTCTAGATTATCTTTCATATCTGTTTAAATAAGCTGCATGCAGTTAATTCCGACTTTTAGACTCAAAGAATATCTCTACTTTTAAAAAACTTTCATATAGCTATGTAAAAGTGCATATTCCAAACTCAGTAAATAAACTTCGAATTTTAAATGTAAGCTCTTAAAAAATATAGATTTAAAAATATAATCAAGCCTAATGCGGGGGTCGAACCCGCAGCCTTGAGGTTAAAAGCCTCACGCTCTACCATTGAGCTAACCAGGCATAACATCTGTTAAAAATAAATAATTTAATTTTTATTAATTACAATTGTAAATTATATAAATATTGGAATATCAATAGTCTTGTGTGACGTAAATTTTTTTATGCAGAAACTTTATATTTTTTTTACAGTCTTGTGGTTTGTATTATATACTATATTTATAATTTTATTAGCATGCACTCATGATTTATGTGTGATAAATACTCTAACCAAGTAATATATAAACATAGTTGCTTTTTGAGCCAACTAATCGATGTTTACATTGATATTCTGGCCAACTGCAAGCCTTAATTTTCTTATATGCGAAAACTGCCTCATATTTCTACTTATCCACGCTTTAATTTATATTCTTAAGTAGCCTATCGTTAGGTGACTTTCGTATTGCACCGTTGTTTCATTTAATTAATTTAACTTTCTTGGAACTTGCTGATTAAAGTGTTGTAATATTTATAAAATCTTACCACTCTCAATCAATACTAAAAGTTCAGCTGATTTTTGTGCCCCTTTGTTAACAAACGTATTAACAAAAGTATTTTAACCTCCAAGTAACTACATATACCCTTTTTATTCCTTTGCTACTTTGAATAACAATACATCTTATCACCCCCGCTTGTGAAATTTAAGTTTTCAATTCCTCGTATATACTGCAGTGAACCAACATCGCGTTTTCAGGTAACAGTATGTCACTTTTAATATCTTCTATTCCTTTTTTTGATATAAAAAATAGAATTAAATCTCTTTTTAATATCAAACTTTAACCCTTTCTGCCTAATTATTTATACGTATATATATAGTTTTTTTATAATGAAATCTAAAAATAGAAAGAATGTCTCAGCTCGAGACCCTTCTAGTAAGTATTTTAAATTTATTAGCCATAACATTATATTGGAAACCCAAGTTTATTATTGTAATTTTTTTAAAGATTCATTCTCTTAAAATTTTTACCTCTGTACAAACTCGCTGAATATTTTTTAATAAAAAATCATTTATGTTTCTACTCTTTTAGTTTCAAAACATCCCCAGCCTCAAGAGCAGCAAAAGTTTTTTAAAAATCCCAGAAAAGTAGTTTTATACGCACTTTATTATTTGGCTGAAAGTTTGTATGAAAACATTGGGCAGCTTATTAATAATCTCGCAATATTGCTGGCTATATTGGCTTTTTTTTTTATATACATTCTATTACATTATGCAGCGGATCCTATACCAAAAGTAAGTCTTTAAAAATTGTTTTTAGTAAAATTTTATATGGAACAAATCGTGCCTTATTACTTTTTTGAGCTGAATTTTGTTTAACTATCGATGTACACTATTAGATTGTGGGTAAAGTAGATCAAGTTATCATATGGTATATATATTGGCTTGTTTTAGGGATACTCTCGTCTATTGGTTTGGGTGCTGGTCTTCACACATTTTTGTTGTTTTTGGGCCCATTTATTGCAAAAGTCACTCTTTTTTCATATAAATGTCAAAACGTTGATTTTGAAACTTTTGGGAAAAATTCGCAAGTGTTTTTTTTTTTGACTAATTTAATTTTATTACAAAATCTAACATTATATATTTATATATAATTAGATTTATCTGTGATCCAAATGGAACTAATGGAACCAATTTTACCGCTATTTTTTTCAAGGTTTTATTCCCTAGCATTATTTGGGGCGTGGGTACAGCAATTGGCGAACTTCCGCCCTACTTTCTAGCAAGAGCCGCTGTATCCGGATCAGATCCACT
>MBFR01000003.1:107881-119556 GCA_003086735.1 Smittium simulii
TAAACACTGCCCCATACTTACTGGTCTATTATAAATCCTCTTTAATTAATAATACTCTAGGTTATCACAAAACTCGACTACCAAATTGTGCGCTCAATATAAACAAAATAAACCATTTTAGACTAGAATAAAAGAAATTATTAAAAAAAACTGTATAAAAAACATAAGATTTCTTTAAGTATTAATAAAATATTAATTAATTTTGTAAATAAAGCCATACAAAACATATTCCGAAAATTCCTGATATCTAAATATATTTTATAGCGTACTTTTTGAATTTGTTAAATGTCATTATTATTTTTGTTATTTAAAGTATCATATTTATTTTGGAAGTTCTTTACGTCACTGTTGCTGAAATTTCTATTCTGAGACTGTCTTCGAGTAGAAAAGTTAATATTGTTACTTTCATTGTATGAAATTTGAGCCATATTGTTTGGTTTATTGTTAGAGGGGACGATTATAGATGCATAAGGGTTGGTTGTTAAATTTCCATAATTTTTTAAGTTTAATGACTCCATAAATAAATAGTACAGGTATTTATATGCCCAGACAGAACCTTTTCGCCTCTTAGAAGTTACAACAAAAAGGTGAGACAAATTCTTTAATTTACAAACTTCAATAACAAACTGAACTTCATCTTTTTTATCAAGATGCGACTGACCATAAGGTGGAGGTACAGGTGTAACTTTAGCTGGTATATATTTGGGGCCAGAATTTTGTTCTTGGCTAGTTTTAGCGTTTTCGTAATTTAGTAATTGATTATTTGACTGTGAGTCTGATAATTGAGTATTCTGAGAATATGTATCTTTTTTTAAAAAAACAGTATCTTCAATAGAAGAATGTTCACTATAAGCATGTGTACTGACAATATTATTTAAAGCCTTATTTTGAAGATTAAAATTATAGTTATTAGAATCGACATTTTCAGAGCGAAAATCGGATTCTGATTTTGCTATATCATTCAGGTTCGATATGTTGCTTTTTTGTGGAAAACGCTCAGTATTTTTTGATGCAGATTGTTTAGAATTTTTTTTAAACACAATCTTTAAATTTTTAAGTTTAGTGGATAGACTTGACACTTGTTGCTTGGATTTTTCTTGTGAAATTTTGTTAAACTGACCATGAATACCACGATCGCGATTACTTCCATCAACAGGAGTAGTTTCATGCTTGGGATAAACGTAAGTATGCTTTGTTTTAACAAACTTGAAGTTTGCTGAAATGTTTTCAGAAACAGTAGAATGGTCCCATGAATTACTCATAAACAGGTTAACATGGTTTACAAGTTTATTCTCATTGGAATTTACAATGTTCAACTTATTAACATCTATCTTGGGGTGAGATGAATTCCCCTCTTGATTGTATCCAGGGAGCATAGCAGCTATACTTGAATCTGATTTACTTGATTGAGCTTTTTGATTATCTTTTGACAAATTCTTAATATTGGTGTTAATGATTTTCTTTTCAGAATCATCACTAAGCAAAATAGGATATGTAGCACCTATAACAAAAGACTTAGCAGCAATAGCGCTTTCCATTTTAGGCCTTAAAACTCTAACACTTAACCCGCTAGTACTAACAACAACAAAACCAAGATTATCTAAAGTTTGTAATATATGTTGAAATAGTTCTGAAGGTGGCATAGAACTCAATGAAAGAGTGTTAATAGGTCCTGTATATGTTCGCATCTGTTGAAGAATTTCAGGCTCTTCCAAAACAAATTTCTGAATCTCAGTATTATTAAGTGAATAATTATTGGTAATCATATTTTTTTGATCAGACAAAGGCTGTAAGTCATTGATATTGTCACCTGGAGCCAAGTTAGGAGTGTTAGAAAAAGAGACATCATTTAACTGAAACCTCTGTTTTTGCTTTTTTTTAGATGCTGTATCAATTGTTTGATGATTTTGATATTTACCCAAACTCCCAAACCCAAATTCACCACCAGAACTTGTTATGCGCCTAGATTGTTTAGCAACCCAGTTAAATGCGCGTATGCCATTATAATCTGATAGCAATTTGGGGATGCGTTTTTTTATAGGATACGAGGCTATTCCATCGCCAATTTTAATCCCAAGTTCTTGACCGATATTACTATGAGCTAAAGCAATATCAGCATTAATATTATCTAAAGTGCTATCATCTTTGGGTGTTTTGGTTTGAGACATCCCTAATATGAATTTTGCTTTTTTTATATTTGCGCCTTTTAAATATAAATCTTTAGCTTGTAAATTGATCTCAGAATTAGAAGACGATTTCAAATTACTACTTGTGTTACTAATTAAATTTGGCTGATTATAGGAATTATCATATTCTTTATAATAATCATTGTACTTTTTAAATTTTTCGGTAGAGTTTGGTGAGAGAATAGGGTTATTATCTTTTGAAGTTATAATTTGGGATTCATTTTGAGTTTGTAGATTTGAATCATATTTTTGATTAAAGTTTGATAAGTTAGAATCTTTGATGTTAAACTCCTGATTGCTAGAATTCTCAAAAATATCAAAGTCTTTATTTAGATATGAGTTTTCTGGAAAATATTTCTCAGTAATATCAGCAGAAGGGATTGTAGGCTCAACTAATGGTATATTGACTGCATTTGTAGATGAATATGGCTTAAACATGTGATTAGAATCATCAACAGGAATTGTATACGTTCGAGATTTAGGAATAACACCACTTAAATTGTCTTCGTTATTTTTCATATTATTATCTGCAATTTCTCCAGCATGGTTTTCTGCATCAGTACTTGATCTTAAGTTTATTTTTGAAAGATTAGGAAAAGAATTATGGTGATGAGCGTTCGGAGCTTTGGAGCTTACTGATTCACGGTGATTTTTTCCATTTTGATGATTAGAATCTTTATTGTAGCTTTGTGGAACAATTTGGTTAGAATTGGCTAAGATATTGTTATCATTGTATGGATTATGTTGAAAAGAATTATCCTGATTAGAATTCAGATTGTTGCTACTATCTGTATTGGGAGCAGGTGCTTGATCATTATTCAAATCATCGATCGTTGTTTTAGGTTTAGTTTTTTCACTAATATCTTTAAATATGTAAGAGTATGGCTCTAACCATTTATGAGCCATAATTGTTTCTATATTTGCACGTTTCTTAGGGTCAGGTACAAGAATTTTACAGAGTAAATCGCAAGCTAGTTCGCCAATATGACTAGGAAACGTAAGTTTAGTAGATAGGATATATTTGTATAGCTTGTTTATATTGTCGCCATTAGGATTTGTTGGATCGTCATCAAATGGTAAATACCCGGCTAGCATCGCGTATAGAATTACACCACAAGACCAAATATCTACAGTAGTTCCAGCGTACATTCCATCGCTAACCACAAGCTCAGGCGCTGCATAACATGGCGATCCACAGCTTGTCATCATAAACTCGCCATAGTTAGGATCAAATACATTAGCAAAACCAAAATCTGTGATCTTAACATTTTTATTCCAGTCTAGTAGGAGGTTTTCTAATTTCAAATCACGATGAACAATTCCATTTTGATGAAGATAAAAAACAGCAGAAATAAGCTGGGCAAATAAGCGACAAGCTTCTTTTTCCTTCAAATAGCGATGTACAAGGATATGGTCAAACAATTCACCACCAGAGGCATATTCAAGCACGAGCCCAATGTATTTATCAGCTTCAATTATATCGTATAATCTCACTATATAGGGGTGGTTGATATTCTAAACAAAAAAAAAATAGAAACAACCAATAAGTATAAAAATTTAAAGAGCAAATTAGTGGAGATAGAATTTTTAAAAATAATATAAGAATTACTTTTAAAACAGAAATTTCTCTATTGATCTTAGTTAGCTTAGCTTCAGTATCAACCCATTCTTTTTTTACTAGCTTTATGGCAAACTATAAAATATATAAATATTGAGAATAATGGCCAAAAAATTACGAGTAAAAAAGGGAGATAAAAAACTTACTTCATCACCAGTTTCCAAACCCAAAGCAAGTTTAACTTTGGCAAATTCACCTTCTCCAATAGTTTGGAGTAATAAATATTTCCCTAAAAAATTTTTTTTTGGATGTTTTTTATGATGCTCCTCGTTGTTTTCACGTAGAGGAGAGATTAAAGAGGAAGTCATTTTGAGAAAGAATAACAAATAGAGGGTAAGAAAAAAGCGCTAAACCATCAATATAAGGAAACAAACGAATAATAGAGTTTTTAGGTGTAGATGCTGCTAGAGTGATAGGAATATGATAAAATAGAAATAAAAGGCTATTAAAGCTGAACGAATTAAAGTCAAAAATATTGAATGCTAGCAAAAAAGGCAGCTGCGGCTCTTAAGTAGGCAGTTAAATGAAAGGAGAGAATGAGAAATTTAATAGGGGCATATATGAAGATATACAAAACAAAGTGGTAGAAGTAGGGCTATAGAAAAAAGGAAGTGTATGATAGAAATATCAATCGAATAATATAAGGTTAAAGGATCTTAAAATAAAGTAGATTAAAAATAAAGAGCGAGGATATTTAAGGGTAATTGATGAAAAATGAGAGATGTGTATATATTAGATGCGCAAAGATAAAGAGCAGTAATGAATAGCAAAGGATAAAGAGTGGCGAGTGATAGAGAAAGAGGTTATTAAAGTGCTAGAGAGGTTCTTATTAGAAGAAATTTTAAGATTACGAACACTAATAAACTGCAAAGAAAACGCGATAAAAGGATGATTACAATACAGATATTTATCCCCAGGATGGAAGGTTTTTTAGTTAAATGCCTGACGAGCAAAATCGTACTTTGTTGGGATTGACTTCAAGGTATTTATTATATTATTTTTGGGAACCAAATCTACACGGAAGGTGTTTGGTGGCAAAATTAGCTTAGATCGCACCAAAGTAGCATTAGGTTTTGGCTTAAAGTGGCCAATGAAAACATATTAAAGAGCAGCTATTGGATATTGAGCTTTTGCGCTATTATTAAGTAATTAATGGTTTGCTGGGAAGCAAAAAAAGCAGCAAATTCAAATGACTTTGTTTTGATATTCCAATTAAAACATTGCGTATATTTAAAATATGCACAAAAAAGGCAAAACCAACTTTGATTGCTATATGCAGATGATTCCACTCACTGCTCTGCGATATTATGTCTTTTAGCTAATTTTAACTTTTTTTTTTACATTTTTTTTACGAGCAATTTATATTTTTTAGCTAATTTATTATAAAAAGCTTAAATAAATGTCTAAATAAAATTACAAAAACCTATTTTAGTCAAAAAAGATGCATTTCTAAGGCATTCAATGCCAATTTTATTTGATAGGATTTGACATCTAGCATCCCACCATGCTTGTTATGTAATTACATAAACTGCTTTAGAAAAAGCATCAAATGTTAATTCGATTGACGCTGCTCACAAAGGTATTGAATTCAGTAAATAAAAACCTTAATCAAAATAGTTGACACTTTATATAGCAAAGTATTTCCCAAAAGAACCTACACCCTAAAATAGATTAAAGCGTTTGCTAAAAATATGGAATATCTAAAAGACAAACATGTACTCGATTATAACTTTCAAAGTGGCGCATTCCAGAGACAAAATTATTGTATTCCATAAAAAACTGCATTCAACTACTCATATGAATGCTCAAAAACATCTAAATGGTAGTGAAATGTTGAATGCGCCATTGCCCAATAGAAAATGACGAGTTTGCGTGTGATGGGATAGACAGTTTTAAACTATATTATTTTTAATTTATCACAAATAATTTACTAAACGCTTTTACTTATTTATTTCACGAATAATTTAATATACGCTCTTTTTAAGCTATCGACCATTTTTTTAAATGTTACGCTAACAATTTATTATACGACTTTTTTCAAGCTTATTGACTTTTACAAAAAGAGCCTTATTTATATTTGCTAAAAACATATACCCAAACATTATAGAATTTCGAATCAAAAATCGCCTCTTATTGCGCAATTTGCCGTACATTTTATTGGTTGGGCTGCGCTTATCTGAATTGCCAATACGCTTGAAGAGACAATAAAAGACTTTTGTACAGAACCATTTTTAATCGGAAATATTGATAAGAATAATAGCTTTTAATGGGAAAGATTGATGAGAATAATAGCTTTTAATGGGAAATATTGATAAGAATAATAGCTTTTAATGAAAAAGATTGGTAGTAAATTATAATTAGCGCTTGATAATAATCTATTTGCAAAATAAATAAAAAATACTACAAGACTGCAGCCGCAGCATAAAACTAATTTATTGCAAAGAGATGTTGATTTTCAAGAGGACCAATATATTTATAAACCAACTAGATGTAGAGTTATTCTGGCTGCTACGTAACTTAATAAAAATTCTGAACTTACGATTTAACTCCAATACACCCCACTACAAATTTTGATAAATAGTATTGAGTGTTGATGTTGCTATTATAGACACCTTATTATCAATAAAATAAATTTTTATAAAAAAAATACACCTAATTATAAAAGAGCTTTAATAAGATAAATAAACTGCATAAGTTTTTTTATAAACTTTATTTTCTGCCATTAAAAGCTTTGTAACAAGTTTCACTATTATAATCTGATTTAGCAAAACCAGAAACGCTGTATTAAACTGGTGAGACTAAGACTTTGATGACCATTTTAGCATAGATTTGAAAATTTAAACCAACCAATGTATAAAGACTATTTGCTAACATATTATCACTTGTATTAACTGTCAAATGTGTATATTAGTAAACTTGTAGCTAAAAAAGCCAATAAAAAGCACTTAAAGCGGCTTAGTATGAGCTGTTTTTAGCAAAAGGGGCGCTCATATCTTTATTTTAATGATGTACCCAATGAATAAGCAAATAAAATCTTTAATTACCGTAATAAATTATGCCGATGATTACAGTATGATTAAAAAGGCTTAAAACCAACCTGATGTGTGATACTCTAAAAATTGCATGTAAATTTGCAAAGATGCTGCAATATAATTCGACAAGACCTAAGAATTGCGGCAATATTGAATGAAATTTATATCTAACACCATGAATAGTTTTCACTAAACGGGAACTACTTTGAACAAACTGCCATTATAAAAATAAAGATGAATTAGCGATTTAGATTGGGAATATGCATTTAGCATCAACCTATTAGAAAAAATAGCTAACTGGCTACACTAAAATTTATAAATTAATATGCGCTGCTTCTATTATAGGGCCAGCTCAAAAACAAATTAATATGCACACATAAAACTGTGCTGCTTTGTCATAACAATTTAGGTGCTTGCATAATATTTAGTCTGATATGCTGAATATCGAAAATCATAATATATTTATAGATAGTATTACAAACTCAACATTTTTTTTAAAAGCAGTTTATAGTTATAAACCGCATTTTGAGGGATTTATTTGATTAATAAATCATCAAATTCTTTGTTAAAACATATTCTAAAACAAGCCAGATTGTGAGTGTTTTTCATTTAAACTCGTAGCAAAAATAAGCGTGCATTTTGAGCAGCTTGTTGAAACTCTGTTACGAGAACAGCCCCATAGTAATCAATGGTTTACAAAGCTATTGTCAATCAAAAACATCAAAGATTATTTGTGCTAAAATTTGGCACAATAAAAAAACAAAGTTTGACATTTATCTACTAGCCAAACAGCTATATCTTCAAATTGCATTTACATGTTAATTACTAAATTATCGTTTATTAAATACTCTAAAATATTTGAAATATATTGGTATGTTTTTTGAAATAAAATTCATTTTGAGTCTAAATACTTTTTTCCCTAGACACAATGCTAAAAATAGACCAAGCAAACCAAACAAATGTAATGTAATGACAAACAGAAATTTAACAAATAGTCTATTAATACTTTGTAACATTGGTAGCACTGCTGCATTATTTCCGGTTGCTAAATGACATAGCCACTTCGTTGGGCTTGTTAGCACGCTCATTTCAACTGATTTTTTTATGAATAGCCGTATCATTTTATAAAACTGCATCATCAGTTATCTTCCTATTCGCCTCATGAATAGTGCAAGATTTTCTTAGACCCGGGTATAGGATTTTTTGACAGTCATTGCCGTATAAATTGGCACGAGTGCGCTTTTTTTAATGTATTTTATATAGAAAAATTGCAATGAATTATTTGTGAAATGAAAAAATAAAAATAGCATTAGTTAGTGGTGATATTCTGCATTATAACATCCAGTCTCTACCTGCTATAGTTTAGAGCATAACTATAAATAAAAATTTGCGCCTATTTTTTTATCAAAGATAGTAATTAGGCTATTTGCACCATTATCGTTTTAATAGATTAAACTCGCTCAGATTTTTCAAATTAGCTACCAAATTTTCAATTCTTCTAATAAAAAATGTCTATATTACAAATTTCAGTTTTAATTGAGCATTGTATCAAAATAGTATATTCCATAGTCTCAAATTTGTATTATTTTTTATAAAAAAGTTTCAGATTTATAAGTTATGTAATAGATTATATAGCGTACTATAATACTGTACTATTAATATTAAAAACTATCACTCTAAATTTTGTATCTGACCCACTAGGGCCTCCGTACCCACCATCTTTGGTTCCAGGGCTTAACCTTTATTTTGTATCTGTAGTAAATATTACCAGTCTGTTGGCAAAAAAACCTATGTTTGCTCTATTTTTTAAATTTTAGGCTCAAAAAAAACCTGGCTTGTGTATTTAAACGTTTTTGATTCTGTGCCTCTTTTTAGCCGCCATATTTTGGTATTCAATAATAATATCCCAAAATGTTTTTAAAAATGATCGTTTGTGTAGCTTTTTTACCAAGTCTATCTTCTTTTGATAGACGCTATACTTTTTTTTAGTTTTAAAATATAACATCACGCCATTTACTCATTAAGACCGATGGCCAATTCACTAATATCAATAAAAAACAAATCAAACTGTTATACTTGATATAAATTGAATTTTTAGATACATTATTAATACAAATACATTTTTAGTTATATATTTTCCTCTTTTGAAATTACACAATCCACAATATGAAAATTTTAGTGATTGAAATCGCTTTTTTGCTTTAAAAAAAGCACACAAGTTTTTTTGTGAGATAAATTTTACTTAATCTAGACTTATTATTAAATCTAATAATTTTTTGCAAATACTCTCTCGCTACTAGCTTCAGTAAGCCTACCTGGGATATTATATTTTATACGGCTTGTAGTGTGAAGTATACTATTTGATGTTTCGTTGGCCGTTTTGGCTTAATTATATATATATTTATATCATCGAATGATTTATCAAGTAATTAATTTGTTTTTTTTAATATAAAAATTCATTGAAAGACTTCCAGTAAAATTTGCTGAACTTACTAAAAACTCGCCTAATATTAAATTAAAAAAAAAAAAACTCGTCTAAAGGTGCGTTAGATATTGTTATGGACTTTTCTGATTACATAATTATGTAATACGGAAAGTCCGTTGGTTTTCTTCCTCCCGCACAAAATTAACTATAAAGTCATTTTAAAAGTAGTTTTTGAAGTTTTAGTGTTTTTTCCGTAATCGCAACTTTAAACTGAATTCTTTAGTTTTATATTAAAATAGTGAAATAAAATAGTGACTTAGTGTAGTCGACAATATCCTCACTTGTTCTTTTTAGTTACCACTCGTTTAGGAAAAGCAGACACCACATTGGTAGCACCACCGGGTTTCAAAAAAAAAAATAATACACTTTTAAATTCTTGTTTTAATTCTAACGATGTCCTTTGAAACGCCATACCCGTTTGTCCAAATGTCAGGCTTACAGTTAAACCTTCCCTACTATTCGGGAAAAGGCGATGAGCTGTCTTTTCCACGTTGGTTTAACGGCTGCGAAGATGAGCTAAAAGCGTTTGGAATTCAAAACGAAGAGCAGTGCGTTCTTCTTCTGGCTAGACAGTTAAAGGGCAACGCTCGACAAGTATACGACTCTTGTAGAGACCGAGAAGGGATTCTTTTCACCAAAACGCTTTCCAGCTTTAAGGAAACAATGGGTCCTAAATTTGTTGATGGAAACTATGATATTAAACTTAGGTACAATCTGCTTAACCTTAAGCAGAAAGGTAGTATTTCAAAATACATAGAACAAGAAAAAGATTTATTTGGAAATTATGAAGGTATGAACGAAAAGGACCGAATATTCTATCTAATGAATAATATGAAGCCAGCCTATTTGAATATACTTAATAAGCAAAATCCAAGTACATATATGGAGGCTATTGATTTACTCATTCAGAAAGGCGATGTGCTTAATATGAATGCAGCACTGACTGGAGCTAAAAAAAACGACGATGATATGGAAATTGATGCTGTATTTGCAGAAGAAAAACTTCACGATAATCAAGCAATAGGCATAAATTTAATCAGCATTGACAATGGAGGAAAAACCTTCTGGGTCACGGTTAGAGAAGCAAAAACGCCTATACCTTTATCAACATCCCACAACTCGACAAGAAACTTTCTTGAGAACGCAAGGATGTGTTGGAATTGTGGTAGTAAAACCCATCTCAGGAGGGATTGCACTGCTTCAGATAACCACTGGCGACGCAAACCAAGATATAACGGCGAAACAAATAAAAAAAGCGAATCCACAGATGCGGGAAAAGCGAATCATCAGGAGTAAACGTTCTTGTTAAGCCTGATGAAAATTTTAAAATAAATCAAGAACACGAGAGGGTTGAAGTTAAGGAGGTCCCTTCAACCCCAGGAAAAGTCACTAAAACCTCCCCGCCCATAGACACAGGCAAAGTGGAATGGTGCGATAATTCAGAAGATTTAGACGAGTTAATAAACGATCAAAACTCCGATCTTGACTTAGAATTCTTTTCTGCTTCTGAAAACGAAGAAATATCTAAATACGAAAAGAATGATAAAAAAAATAAATTCTCACCCCCATGGTGTGATAGTTTTATACAGCCTAAAGCAAAAATTTTAAAGATTAATGCAATAGATCTTGAAGGGGCAATACCCATAGGAAAACTAAATGCAAATAGCGCAAATACCCCTGTTTGGATAATGGAATCAGAAAATATATCTATTAAAATTCTGCTGGATTCAGGTGCAAAAAAGTGTTTTGTATCAAAGAAAATGGCAAATCAGTTAAACGCGGAAGTGTCAAAAATTGAAAAAGAAACTTACGCTACAACAGCAAATGGATTTGGTGTAGGGATTTCAGAAAAAACAGAGTTTACCCTAAATGTTGGAAAATTTTCAATAAAAATTGAGGCTTTTATATTTCCACTCAAACACGTAGACATCATTTTAGGAATAGACTGGTGGGTTAAATACCAACTAACACCAGAGTATATATCCAACTGTTGGACAATAATTATTGAAAATAAAAAATATTTTATTGAGAACCTACGTAGGAATGAAGTCAATGTAATATCGTATAATGCACTGAACCGAATTATAAAAAACCAAAAATTTGAAGAGTTATGCATCATTGACATAAACGAAATCGAATTGGGGAAAAACGAAGAAAGCACAAAGGCAATAAAATATGGAGATACAGACTACAGAAAATTAATAGACAAATATGAATCCATATTTAAACAAGTAAACTACAATGATATTCCGGACAGAAAAGTCGAACATTACATCCAAACAACATCAGATATACCAGTAGCAAGCCCTGGATACAGACACAGTCAAAGTCAACTAGAAGTACTTAAACAGCAA
>MBFR01000006.1:92105-102697 GCA_003086735.1 Smittium simulii
GAATAGATTTTTTTACTCAATTGATGTTTCCGTTGTATATTTATGACCCATTATGTGGGTCCAGATACCCATATATTACATTGATTTTTATACGAATATTTAATTAATACAGCTACTCCTGTTTTTAAACTGAACCATTTTTAAAGACACCAGTTCTTACTACAGCCGTTTTTTTATTTTAGGTTAGTCAGACTTAATTCTTGTCTGAGTCTGACTATTACTGCTGATTTTTTACATTTTGCTAGTGTTTGAGTTGCCGCATCAACAATTTTATGCAATAGTTTGAATCTAGTAACTGAAATCCAAACAAATCGCCACCATATGTGGCAACAGCTTGAATTATTGCCTGATACTCATGAACTTAAATTTAGTAGGCATGTCTTTTCTTTTAAAAATGCTGTAACATCTCTTTTATTTTTTTCGTAAGGTAAATTTATTACAAAAATACAAAAATAGGTTTTTTTTAAAATCTAATAAAAACCTAAAAATTATTCTAAAAAAATCTAAAAATATTATTAATAATATTTTGAAAAGTCTCTAAAAAGTTTTAAAATTTTTTGAAAAATCCTTAAAAAATTATATGTATTTGACATGTAGCCTATCCAACCCTACTCCGGCTCACTAAAATCTCCATACCCACCGGGCATTGGTTCAAGAAGGTTGGTTTGCACTTTATGCTATCAACAATAAGTGCTCAGGCAACATGTATACCATTCATAAACTTTGCTGTTTCCAGCTTCATTGATAATAGTATATTGGTGTCCTTTCTCAATTTGAGTTGGAACAAAGATAATTTTGACTCCCCTCCAAGGAGTTTGCCTACGAGCTCCCTTCGAGCTTCTTTGATTGGTTAATTATTAATTAGGTTTGATAGTTTATATAGTCGAGGTATAAACTGACCTACTGTCTTTTTTTTTATTACTGCCCACCTAATGCAGTCTAAAAGTATATGCTAAATGTTTTCTGGAACATTATAGTGACAAAGCGGACACATATTCGCATACATGTTTTGTATAAATTTTAATTTAATTATTTTTTCACATGTCCAGTATGATCCAATTTGAGTTTTGCCTATATCTTGAAGTCCTAATTTTATTTTAAGATAAATTAATTGTAAATTTATCCAATTACTCGTGGTTCCCATATTGTGAGTTTTTATAAAAATATAAATTTTTGATTTATCATTTTTGTTGTATCTGTCTGAAATTGTATTTTTCGTATTTTCAGATTTGACTTTTTTTGTATATATATTAAGCCATCTATTTGAACCTAATACTCATGTACTAACACCAGCTTTTATTGGATAGTATTACAGCATCATCAGCAAACAAAAGTCCTCATATTTTATCTTGTAAGCCAGTAACTGATACTACATTCATGTTATTAAAGATATTATTAACATAAATATCAAAAAGCATCAGTGTTGCTAGAAATCACTACGCACACCGAGGTTGTAATCAACAGCGTCAGATACTTCATTATTGACTTTTTTTTTTGATGGATTTATTAAAAAATAATACATTTATAAAAATACAATATGTGCCCACTATAGTATACGTACGCGGTGGGCATTCGTAATATATAATACAATTAAGCTTTAGATAGCATACTAAAAATTAACCTAGCGCGGGGGTTGAACCCGCAACCTTCTGATTAGAAGTCAGATGCGCTATCCATTGCGCCAGCCAGGCAATACGCTCCCACCTAGGCTTGAACTAGGAACCTCATGATTAACAGTCATACGCGCTAGCCAATTGCGCCATGGAAGCGGCTACTAGCTATGGTATGGTGTGGTTAATCATGAATGTATAACAAAGTATGTTATATAAATAAGTAAAAGTTTAAGTAAATACTATAACTATATACTTGTTGTGTCTTGTTAGAATATTTACTAATCTGACAAATTAATCATCGTTTCTGCTTAATCTTAGCAAAAACGCTTTTTCCAAGTTAAAAAAAATTCTTCTAATTGGAATTTCTGATGCTACTAATAAAAAGACAAATATACAGTATTTTCAACTTTTAATGCGGCATTATTGATTTTTACTGCAAGCTTTGGGCAGTGGTATAATCCTTTAATAACTTGCAGAAATTTTCCACTTATTCTACTATATTATAATTTATTGAATAGTTGATCGCATGGTACACGATCATAAGCTCTTTCAAAATCTATAAATCATATGTACATTTCAAGTTTTTCCAGTTTTCTACGCTGAATTATTTCATATAGAGTGATAGCTTGAGCTACACACTTTTCTTTTTTTTTAAAGCAAGCTTGTTCCTTGTATAGAATATTAAATTTTATTACTACAAGCTTGAAAATAAGTTTTATAAGCGTAGAGATTAAGGAAATGTCATAGTAGTTGTTTGGATCTTAATAATTTCCGTTTTTGAAAATCGATACAACCACGCTGGTATTATTGGTACCGACCAAATTGCATTTATTCCAGGCTTTATTTACAATTTTATTAATTAATTTAGCTAGATGAGACTTTGGTTCGGTCCCATCTTGCACCAATTTCCAAAATTCGCTCGGTATACCATCAATACCGGTCGACTTGTTAATAGGCGTTATTTTAAGACTTATAATTTATTAAATGTTAAAAGGTTTTATTTGGCCAAAATAGCTAGATAAAACTTTATTATACAATTTATAAGCACTGTTTCTACTTTTTTTTTTGTAAAATATCATATAAACTAATTAGTCATTCTACGAGTGAATATGCTTGCTAACCTCAATGAATTAATTCAAGGCTAAAATCTGTTTATTATTTAAAAAAAAAAAAAAAGTGAAAAATATGTATGTATTCGTTAAATAATATGATATACGAGTAAAGGAAGAAAAAGATTATAATTTATTTTGAGGATTATTTTTTTTAAGAGGCTCATTATTTTCGGACCAGTAATAATCAAGATTTGTAGGTACGTAGCCTCCAAATTTAGCGTTAAACTTATCTCCACCTTCTGGACCACGGCTTCCATATGGATAAGGAAGAGGTTTAATCTTTCCTTGATCAATACTGTTGAGTAGAGGAGTAAAAATGCGCCAAGCTTCATCCAATTCATCTTCACGAACAAAGTTAGAGTGATCGTTTCCAATAACGTCAAGAAGAAGAGCAGCGTAAGGATCAGGAATAATATTTTTAGTAAAAACGTCTCTATATTCCAATTCGAGACTTGACATAATGATTTTATTAGAAAGACCAGGCTCCTTTACAACAGTTTTAAGGTAGATAGATTCCTTTGGACTGATTTGAATAACGAGTTCGTTGCGAGAAATATTTGGGAATAGATTTGTTGAAACATCTTTGAACTGTATTCTAACAACGACCTTAGCTGTTTCGACAGCCTTTGCAGCTTTGATGATGAAGGGAACACCTCTCCAGCGGTCAGTATCAACGTGCATAACCATAGAAGCATATGTAGGAGTATTAGAATCTTTTGAAACAGTTTCATCGTCCAAATATCCTGGTTTAGTTCCGTCAGTAGATTTTACATATTGACCAAGTAGAGTTTCGTCTAAAGTGACTGGAGGAATATGGCGTAAAACTTCAGCTTTACTATCTCTAATGTCTTCAGCGTCAAGAGATTTAGGACATTCCATAGCAAGAATACTCAAGACTTGAGCGAGATGGTTTTGTACGACATCACGAATAATACCATATTGATCAAAATATCCACCACGACCTTCAGTACCAAAAGGTTCTTTAAAAGTGATTTGAATATTATCAATGTGGTCCTTATTCCAAACAGATTCGTAGAATTTGTTAGCAAAACGAAGAACAATAATATTTTTAACCATTTCTTTTCCAAGATAATGGTCAGTTCTAAAGACTTCAGATTCAGTAAAGTTTTTACCTATATTATCAATTAAGTATTTGCATGATTCGCGATCTAGACCAAAAGGTTTTTCAATAACCAAATGGTTAATAACATTGGCATCATATACGTTTTCTTTAATTTTTTCAGAAACAGAAATGAATACAGAAGGAGGGAGAGCCATATAGTATACTCTAAGTTTATTTTTAATGATACGGCCGCAAATATCTTTTTCGCTAGTGTAAAAGACCTTTTCAGTTTTCATATCAGCCTCACCTTGTTCTATTTTAAGCCTTAGTCTTACAAAATCTTCACTCTGGCTGTAGCTACCATTAACATATGAGCAGATTTTAAAAAACTCGTCGATTTTTTCTTGAGAGTCTTTAATGAAGCTTGAAGCTTTTTTGACAAAGTCTTGATGCTCCATCACGGTACGAGCATAACCTACAACTCTGGTGTGCTTTGGCAATAGGTTATTTTTAAATAGTTGGAATAAAGCAGGAAAAGTTTTTTTTTTAGCCAAATCGCCACTAGCACCAAAGACTAAATAAAATAGTATAGTTAATAAGTGATATTAAAGACAATATTTAATAAAAAATGTAGATAGGGAGTATAAGAGTATATTGTTGGTATAAATGTAGATAGAGGGTATAAGAGTATATTGTTGGTATAAATGTAGATAGAGGGTATAAGAGTATAGTGTTAGGGTAACTGTAGATACATAGTAGATATACTTACCAACGATTGTAGTAAGGTCCTGCTTTTCAGCAAATACAGGATTTGTTTCAAACACAGACATTTAGAAAATAAATAAAAGATAGAAAGGAAAAATTAAAAGAATTAATCGGGGACAGAGTAAGCAAGAATGAATGGATAGAGAAAGAGAGAAAGGATATGGAGGAGCAGACAAATTTATAGTGAATTTTGATTATTTTGAAGTTGTTAAGGCAGGTGGAGAACGGCAGTAAGGGGTAATGCGACAAATGTCGGAGTTCAGAAAGAGAATTTGAGCCTTTAAAATAGGCTGCACACAAACAGAACGCAAAAAGCGTATAAATCAGCTTATAAAGAAGCATACCAAAAATAGCAGAGAAAAGGCGAAAGATATAAAGCAAATATGGTAACTGAGCTGTAAACTGGAATTATAATTCTTTTTGAAGACAACATTATTCTGGCACTGCACTGCGATAAACAAGCTTTACAGTGTTGTGTTTGCGGCAGAATTAACACAGCAAGAATATCGATATGTCTACAAATGATTATGCTTACTAATAGAGCGATAAGCAGATAGAGCCCAATCGATTAGGTTTACAGTTTATCGATGTTCTCTAAAGCAATTCCACATGCATTTCACGCTATTAAAATATACTTAAAATCCAAATTTATGATACACTTGTACTCTTAATTAATGATATACTTAAAGTCTGAATTAATAATATACTTCGAACTATGGATTGTAGCGAATCTAACCGTATCTTTCTACATTATATTTAAGTTTTGATTTTATCATTAAGCATAAGCATGTCTAGAATTTTATGCAATTTTAGCCTATATCTCTTAAACCAACTAAACCATACAAATGCTATATAAATATAGATTGCCCACTGCTAGTTGAATTATTTATATAAACCATACAAATGGTATATAAATATATATTGCCCACTGCTAGTTGAATTATTTATATAAAACATTCAAAGAATATAAATATAGAATGCCCACTGCTAGTTGAATTATTTATATAAAACATTCAAATATAAATCTAGAAATAAAATAATATCAGGTCTTTTAATGCTGCCAAATCACATAGCAAAACAGCTTTACAGACTATCTGTTCCTGCTACTATCAATGCTTGATACAAACGTACCATAGCCCAAGTGATTTTTATGGAAGTTTCCACAACATATATTAATAATGCTCACAATGATTAATCAACTTAAACACCGATAATTTCCAGAGATTGATTGTTTTGTTAAATGATCTGCTTTTATTAGGCCCCAAAAAATCTATTATTAAGACTCTTGCTCGGCTCACTCACCACTGAGGGGGTTGATTCCCCCATGTGGATTTTTAGTCAATACAGAAAAGCATCTTTTGATTTTCTATTCTGTATAGATCTGCAAGTAACTCTTTCTCGTTACAATTTTTTCCAATATCCGTTTTAATGAAATTGGATTGCCGAGGCCCAAGTTTCATTCGCCAAATAAACTGCTTTTTTCGCTCAAGTGTCCAATAACCGCTTCTTTGCTGCTTCAAATTTGCTCTGTAGATACGGTATAGCAATAAAACACCGAAACTCCCATCTTTTATGCCAACTCGTTTTTGCTTACTAATATCTGTTTTTAGCCGTACCAGTCACTATTTTATTTCGCATCAAATAATTTATTGTACTTTACTCAATTATAGATCTAAAACCCTTTCCTGTCCAAATTCTTTTGGTGTGCATCTGTGCTGTTTATATCTATTCGCCATCAATTTGCCATTCTGCTGATTTAAGATCATTTTATCGGGTTTACTCTAATTAATAACTATTCTATTTCTCAATCCTCCTATATTTATCTCTTATAATAAAGTGTTGTAAGCTTCATTAATCTATTATTAGCATCCAAATTGCTAGCTTATACACATCAGCTCATATATACCACATTCTATATCTTGTTTTTTATACACATCAACTCCTATATACCACATATCTACCTATCTTGTTTTATTATACACAAACGTGTCTTCTTTATAATCTTAAAATACCTACCTAATTTTATTTCATTCATATTTATCAGGTTTCATTGTATTCCTATTTTTACCCAATTAGCTTTTTTTGCTGCACTTTTATACTACATTTATACATTTCTAATTATTTTTTTAGAATTGAGCTTTTTGGTTGGTAAACTTATTGTTTCTATTTAATTATTATTTTTTAGTAAAAGGTTTAAATTCGCATATTTTTTGTTTTATATTACTATTATTCGTCTAACGTTTGTCTAGTAATAATTTAAATGCCCGTGCTTGACACACAACAGTACCAACCCCCCAGATACACTAAAAATTTACTGGTTTTTGTACTAATATTATAATTCTTAAAGTAAGCCCATGAGCCCCAGCAGGTTTTTTTCTTTGCCTGAACCAATATATAAATTTATATTTTTATGGTAAGCAACAATAATATGGCATTATCTTTATGCTAAATACTATAATCGTCGATAATATATGGTTTATACTAAAATCATTATTTTTTTGGTCCTACTATCATTTATTTTGATAATTGTATTTTGCGTTTGGCAATCATCCTTTTAAACATAAAAAACATGTACCAATAAGCTAAATTTAATAATTGCGCCCAATATAATGTAAAATTAGTATACGGCCCCAAATAAATTACATTTTTATTCTTATGTTCTTCTAAAATAACAAAAACAATTTAAAATAGTTGTGGGTATTACCCGGTATAAACAATTTAATATAGTTGTGTGGCATTATCCGGCGAAACAATTTAAAATAGTTGTGTGGCATTAACCGGTAAAGAAATTTAATTCCTTTTATTTTTTAATTACCATTTATATCCGTCTAAAAATATTGATATTATTTCTGTCGAAATTCTTTCAAATCACGCGATAGCTCTTTTTGTGAAATATTCATTTTTTCAAAAATTGTCGATCTTATTGCTTTCCATCTTTCTAGCTCAAATTTCTAAGTTAAAAATATTAAAATATTTTTATATTAACATGTGTATTTATATAAATGATTTTAATGCTTTACAAAATCTTTAAAAATCTCAATTTTTTATATATTATGTATATATCATATTTTAACCACTAGTTATAACTAAAACTTGGCTTACGGCTTGAAGTTCTTCTGAAGTTGCCAAATCTGGATTAGACATTATAGCATCCATCGCATCAAAGTGTATTTTCGGCTTTGGAACAATCCTACAAATATTTGATTTAATTTAGGTTAGATCCTGTTTTTATTTTATATGTTTACCATTTACATATATACATAAATATTTCAATTTACCTTGGTCCAAGGTCAAGTCTATTTTTGCAAATTGGTGCTTTATCAAGATCTTGAATAAACTCTGGTAGTTCCATTGGAGCTATTTCACTAATGTTTTTCTCGGCTTGATTATTTGGATATATTTCTCTTTGTATAATCTCAAGCTTATCTTTGATATCTTTATCAGGCAACTTTTCTTCCATTTTACACATTTTAACTTTCCAGTTAATCTAAGATCGCATTATTAAATTTGTTCAGTATTAAAAAGGTAGAGTTTATTTTATCTTAAATAATTAAAACAGCTTGATTATTTAAACTCTTACCCAAAATTTTTCACTTTGAAAAAGATATTTCATAGTTCTGCTAATTTCCCCTTTGCTAAAATTTCTAGATTCTAGTATTTTATTGGTAATACTATGAATTTCGTTCAAAGATGTAGTCTAAAATTAAATTAGTATTATGTTATTAAAAAGAGACTTTATAGTAAAATATTAACTTTCAAGCTAAAGTAATACTAAATACCTCTTCTTCTGTAACTTGAAAACTAGGGATCATGTTTTTGTTGATTATCTGTATATCTTTTGTATTTTCAAGCGCTTTTTTTGATCCAAGTAAGCAGTATTTGCAAAATACTAATATTTGCACTAAAATTTGAAATCGAAACCGTGGGTCAGAAAATTGTAATTCAAAAAGTTCCGGTGAAGTTAAATATACGATGGGTTGCTTAGGCTCTTTTACCCCATATCCAATATTTCCTTTTGTGATATTCTCATAATATAATCTTTGTGGCCTTAATTTGTCCCCTTCACTTAACTTTGAAAGAATATTTTTGATAGTCTATTTGATTTTATTATTAAATTAGCCAGTGTTTAATGGTATTTTTGTGTTAATTCAATTGGATTATTTTTAATACAGCCAACAAATACTCCAAGTTATTGTTTGTACTTATTCACCATAAAGTTGCCAACATATCAATAAAATTACCTTGAATATTTTACTAGAGTTTTTATTTTCAAACGCTTTTGGTGGATCTTTAAAATAGCTTTGTAAACCCCAAAACTCTTGGTAAAGATTTTTTGTTTCATAGGACAAGTTGTGAAATCTTTTAAGTTTTTTTGAGCTTTGAGATTCTAAGATTTCAGCATTACTATCAGCCATCAAAACATCCTGATTTTGCTGAAAATCATCTTTAACCGAGTCTAATATCGGATCTAAAGTGATTTCATCTAATTTTAATTCTACGTTTTCAGTGTTTATTTTTAAATCGTCGTTATTTGGCAATGAATCATCTATAGTGTTTGCTTCCAGTCTTGTATTGTCATTTCCCATCTCATTATTATTAGCTTGAATCTCCAGTTTGATATCACTCTGTTCTTCAGACAAAATTTCATTATTATCCAGTGTGTTTATTTCAACCTTTTCTTGAGATTCAAACTCAAATTTTTCATACTCCAAAACTATACTGGTATTAAAATCACCTTTAAGGTTAATACCTGATCTATCATACATCTTGAATAGTAAAAAAAAGAATTCTGCAATTTGTCCCCTAAATTCTGCTTCGGTGTATTTTGGTACTCTTTTAAGTAAATGGTTTAGCATTCGAACAAGAATTTGTCCTTTTCCAGCATTAGTTACAAGGCTTATCATCTTGAAGTAATTTTTGGTCTTTACACAATCCATAAGAATTTTGATTTCGGCAATATCCAAGCAATCCACAACAGTTTCCAGCAAAGCACAGGGGAAGGTTGGATCAATACAATCTATGGAAAATAGAAAAATGGGTTTTTAGTTAAATAAAATATTTTGGTTGTTTAAAATATAGCTGAAAGCAAACCTTTATCAGTAAGTTCTATTGCTACATCTAAAATCTTGCTTAATTTTAGCGCGCAATCGTGCTGAGTCTATATAAATAGCGGGGTTACAATGTTTTTAAAAGTCATAACAAATTAATAATGAAGATAATATTGAATTAGCTTATAAAAATAGATCTGCTTAAATATAAATACCGTTAAATCCAGAGCATATTTTTCAATCTGAATTTCAATAATTTTAGTAGCACAACGAAGCTTACTTGGAGTATCATTTACTTGTTTCCATTTTAAATCTTCCAATTGCTCTTCATCAAAATTAAAATTGTTATCGCTTTTAAAAAGGGCAGAACCTAGTATTTTCTTGATTAGCTCTTTATAATACGTTTCTTTTTCTTGAAAAGAGAAAATTCCGCTTGATTTTTCAGCCAGCAACATGAGCTTTCCCGTGTCAAGATAAAGTCAAAAAAGTTAAGAGGGAAGTCTTCAATGGGTTCTCTTTTAACTTTAATAAAACAAGAAAATGCGATTTGTTTAATTTTAGGGGTTAAAGATTTTACGTTGGAAGCGGTGAATTAATTCAAATTAAAATATCGAAAATGCGCTCGAGCCAATAGATGTAAAGCTTTGCAAAATCTAAGCTATATTAGGAAACGAGCCAACGCTTATCAAAAAACTAGCATACGATTAATTCAAGCATTTTATTTGTATATGTGTATTTATAAAGTGTAAAATTATCTTGTTAAAAACTATCATAAAATTTCTCTCTGCAAAGATCTAGGATTCATTTTAAAGTTGTGCTCAGGATACTTTTTGGATTTTTTTTAAACCAAAACGATTCAAGCTAAATTTTAATTTCTTCTTATTGCTTGATAAAAACTATAAAATAATGAATACAATACGAACAACCAAACCAATGCAACTCGACGTCAGCGTCATTAGCATTACATTAAAAATTCCATCATTTAGCTTTC
>MBFR01000006.1:242416-252821 GCA_003086735.1 Smittium simulii
GCAAAGAACACCGGGTTTTTGCCATTTATGGCTCGCAAAAAGTATCCAAGTTTAGCTCGAATAAGCAAACTGCCCAAACAGTTTATATTGGCCTCGTTGTGGTTCGTCTTTTTGCTCAAAAAACTGATCTTCTTCTTTCTATCAACTCCCAATCACCCTTCGAATCTAATTTTTGTTCTTTTCTTGACAAATCATTACCCACTTTGGCTGTTCACGATTGGTCTTTGTTTTGCTGATTCTATTTATCCGTTGGCTTAGTTCTTTGCCTTTCCTTTAATTAAATTACTTTTGATCTGTTTTGTCCAACACGTTCTTTTTTCTTTTTTGGTCATATAAATCATACAACAACTATTATATATATACTAGCCTTCTGCTGTTTTAATGATATATTAGATTACTATTGTCTTTGTTAGTCTGCTATTTTTTAATCCGATTTTTTTGTTTTACCACTCTTTAACTTTTTTAAAATGTCTTTTAACCTATCCATGTATAGGTCATTAAAACACGCCATTAGATCAGAGGTAATTTTTGATGTTCTACTATTATTCTTTGTAACAAGTTTGGTATTTCTGCTATATATATCATTTCATTCTATAGTACACCAAAGTAAACGGCAACAAATATTGGGAACGTCTGCTAAAAACTTGTTATTCCGAAAAAGACGCTATATCAGCTACCCAAAACAAACAATTATTACCTGGAAACTTTCTTTCTTATATTGAAAATAAAGTAAAATACGAATTTCTTGTAAAAAAATACAGCCACAAACTTTCTCAAAAAGAGCAGCTTTCTCGAACCGCTAAACTGGTTGGTCTCCAGCTACCTGCTGAAAATTGACCTTTTATTTCCATTCTCTACAATTATATCTGCAATAATATCCACAATAGCTAAATATCTTTGCTACAAATTATATTCTTGTCAATTTATTATTGCCTCTAACCCGCTATCTTCCATAATTTTTTTTTTTTTAATTATTCTACTCTATTCATTTTTAAAATCTGGATTTTTTATATCAATCATGGGCTTACACCCCCCCTTCTATTTGCTACAATGTGCTTTATCAGTAATTACAAGATACACTATTAATAAAATTTTAGTATAAATAAAAAGTCGAGAGAGTAAATATTATAAACAAAAATTTCAGTATTTCAAGTCAAATATATTATAATCATAATTCGGTAATGTGAAAAAACAATTAATTCATGAATATTATAACCATAATCTATTTGGACTGAAATAATGATTAAACTTTAATAGTGTTGTAACTAAAATAATAAATTGCTACTATTTTTTATTCGCTCACTAGGAGGAATAAAACAAACTTCCATTCTATTCATCCAACATTGAAGTGGCCATAAACTCGTTGCAGAGCTCTACTGTTCTCATTATTACTCCCCCTGTGATAGGCAGTTTGGTTTTTGACTTTATCCCACTAGTTTTGGTTTCTATTTTATTATTTAATTGCGTTTTGCGCTTGCTTACTCCTTTATTTATAAAATACTGGTCAATTTCTCTAGCTGCTTGTCGCCCTTCATCGATGCCCCAAACTACTAAACTTTGGCCTCGACGACAATCTCCTGCTGCAAACAGCCCTTCAATGTTTGTCGAGTACTTGCCTGTTTCTGTTGCGATATTCCCTGTTTTCCCAAGTTTTATTCCGAATTCTTCAAGAACTTTGCTTTCAGGTCCTAAAAATCCCATTGAAATTAGCACCAGATCAGCTGGGAATACTTTTTTTGTATTTTCAAGTTCTTGCAGCTTCCAACCGTTACTCTTAGGATCTTTCTGCCATTCGACTTTACTTGTTTCAATTCCTGTAATATGTCCGCTAGAGTCTCCAATAAACTTTTTGCTTGTGATACAGTATATTCTCGGATCTTGGCCATACACAGCTTCAGCCTCTGCATGCCCATAATCGACTTTAAACGTTCTGGGATATAAAGGCCATGGGTTCTCACTGCTACGCTCCTTTGGCGGCTGTGGGAGTAGCTCAAAGTTTACAATCGATGCAGCTTCTTGTCTTACAGATGTTGATATGCAATCTGTGCCTGTATCACCACCCCCAATAACAATAACATTTTTGCCCTTGGCCGAAATCCTCCTGCTTGCCTTGTTTTGCGTATCAAGAATATGTTTGGTATTTTGTGTTAAAAAGTCAACTGCTAATTCAATCCCATTTAACTCTCTCCCTTCAATTTTTAAATCGCGTGGCCATGTTGACCCAGTCGCTAACATAACTGCATCAAAATTATTATATAAGCTTTGCAACGAAATGTCTTTTCCTACTGCAGTGTTGGTAACAAAAACTACTCCCTCCGATGCCATTTTATCAACTCGGCGCTGTACAACCTGCTTGTCTAGCTTCATGTTTGGTATTCCATACACTAGCAATCCTCCAACACGATCTTCTCTTTCGTAAACTTCTACCGTGTGCCCAGCCAAGTTCAATTGATCTGCTGCTGCTAACCCTGCTGGTCCTGATCCAATAATCGCAACTCTAAATCCAGTCCTTTGACTTGGTGGTGTAGGTTTGACCCAACCTTCACTCCAAGCACGGTCTATAATAGCTGCTTCAATGGATTTTATTCCAACTGGCTGCTCGTTAATCCCTAAAACACAAGCTCCCTCACATGGCGCTGGACAAACTCTTCCAGTAAATTCTGGAAAGTTGTTGGTAGACATCAAACACTCAAACGCTTCTTTCCATTGCCCATTGTATACCAACTCATTCCACTTTGGAATTGCATTGCCTATAGGGCACCCATAGTTATCCGATTGGCAAAATGGTACACCACAGTCCATGCATCTTGAAGCCTGTGTTACTAATTTATCTTCTGAAAGTCGCGAGCTCACTTCCTTCCAATCTTTGATACGTTTAATTGGGTTTCGGTACTCTTCGTTCTGTCTTTGCTCTTCAATAAATCCACGCAACTTGCTAGCCTTCTTAACTCCTGCTGAACTATTTCTGGCTATATTTTGTTTGTTTGGGATAGTATCTTCAAGATCTACCACAAATTTCTCGCTATTTGGCTCACTCGATAAATTGGATGGTTTTTCGCTAGTTTTATTTTGTGTTTTGCTTGTATTTTTTTGTTTTTCTAGAATGTTTTTGTAATCTGTTGGAATTACTTTGATGAACATACGGACACATATATTCCAGTTATTGAGAATTGACTCTGCTAGCTTGGATCCAGTATATTGTTTGTGGTTGGAAATATATTCTTTTACTTTTTCTATTTCCTTATGGTCTTGCAAACTTTCTAGTTCAACAAGTTCGTGGTTACATTTGTTGGTGAAAACTCCCTTTTCTTGTTCAAATACGTATGCAATACCTCCAGACATTCCAGCTGCAAAATTCTTTCCAGTGCTTCCTAGAACCACTACAATACCGCCTGTCATATACTCACAGCCGTGGTCACCAACTCCTTCAACAACCGCAATGGCTCCTGAATTCCTAACTGCAAAGCGCTCAGCCGCTATTCCATTAAAATATGCTTCGCCGCTAGTTGCTCCGTATAAACACACATTTCCAACAATAACATTTTCACTGGAATTGAATGAGCTCGATTTGGGTGGATATATTGCCAATTTTCCACCAGATAAGCCCTTGCCAACATAATCATTACTATCACCCTCCAACTCTAAAAACATTCCACTGGCTAAATAAGCACCAAATGATTGTCCTGCTGATCCATTCAATTTGATTTTAATTAATGAGTCTGGTAACCCATTTTTACCATGGTTTTTAGAAATATAAAAAGAAAATAGTGCACCAAACCCTCGATCCAAATTTGTGATTTTACTCGTGATCTCAGCTTGGGTTTTTTGCTCAATGTTTTGCATGGTTGTATTTATTAATTTCATTTCTAACCTATCTGATATAATAGTATCAAATGAATCCAAAGTCTTATTTTTTTGCAAGCTTTTGTTTGTCATATCCATTTCATACTTTGGTTTTAAATCAACAAGCAAGTTTTTTAGATTTACACACTTGAAGTTTCCATGTTTGTTGGTGGTTTTATTATTGGCTTTAACCAATTCATATCTACCGATCAACTCGCTATACTTTCTAACTCCCAGCGAAGCCATGATTTTTCTGACATCTTCTGCAAGATAATAGAAAAAGTTGATAAGGTGCTCCGGTTTACCAGTAAACTTTTTACGGAGTTCGGGGTCTTGTGTTGCAATTCCAACAGGGCATGTGTTCAAATGACACTTTCGCATCATTGTACAACCAAGCGCTATTAATGGTGCAGTTGCAAACCCTATCTCGTCGGCACCCAGAATAGCTGCCATAACTATTTCTCGCCCTGTTTTGACTTGACCATCTGTTTGAATTACAACGTGGTTGCGGAGATTGTTCAATTTCAACGTTTGATGCGTTTCGGCTAACCCAAGCTCCCAGGGAAGGCCTGCGTATTTTATACCGGTCCATCTCGACGCTCCAGTACCACCATCATGTCCGGATATTACTATATGGCCAGCACCAGCTTTTGTAACACCGGAAGCTACAACCCCAACTCCATTAATTGAAACTAGTTTTACACTTATTCGAGCAATTGGGTTTGCGCCCTTAAGGTCGTAAATAAGCTGCTTTAAATCTTCAATAGAGTAAATGTCGTGATGTGGTGGAGGTGAAATCAAACCTACTCCGGATGTTGAGTGTCGTGTTTGAGCTATTTTTCCTGATACTTTGTGACCTGGTAATTCTCCACCTTCTCCTGGTTTAGCTCCTTGAGCCATTTTAATTTGTAGATCATCTGCGTTGCATAAATAGTGACTTGTAACTCCAAATCTTCCAGAAGCGACTTGTTTGATTGCTGATCTTTGTGATTCTCCGCTCTGTGATATTTTATATCTGTTTTCATCTTCACCTCCTTCACCAGAATTGCTTTTCCCGCCTAGCTTGTTCATTGCTATTGCTAATGTGGTATGAGCCTCCAACGAAATCGAGCCATATGACATACCTCCTGTACAAAATCGTTTAACAATTTCTGCCCATGGCTCAACTTCTTCAATAGGAATTATTTGATTTTCTGGTGCATATTCAAAATCTAACATGCCCCGCAAAGTACAATTTTTTGATCCATTATCCCATTGCTCTTTGGTATATTCGTCCCAGCTTTTTTGATTTTTTGTTCTTACTGCGTTCTGCATGTTTGCTATTGCTGCTGGAGTATTTGAGTGTTTGACTCCACCTCTGTTCCAATGATATTCTCCAGTTTTGCTTACACTGCTCCATATACTGTTTGAAAATTTATGCAATATTGGATCAAAATTACTTGCGCTTGGAAAGCCTCGCTCATGAAAAGCTATTGAATCAATTGCAAAAGTTTGAAATGTTGCGCCGCCTATTCTTGTTGGTGTGTTTTTCATACAAACATCTACTACACTGGAAGAAATTCCTAAAGCTTCGAATGTCTGTGCTCCTTTATACGATTGCAGAGTAGAAATCCCCATTTTAGACATTACTTTTTTGACTCCATCATTTATGGATTTTTTATAGTTATCAAGCATTTTATTTTCATCTGCGTCAGGACTTAATACCTTTGCATCTTTTAGTCCTTTTATTAGTTCGTATACAAAGTATGGGTATATTGCGTCAACTCCATACCCTAGCAATGTACAAAAGTGGTGCACTTCACGAACATCGCCAGCTTCCAATACTATAGCAGCTTTTAATCTTAATTTCCTATCAACTAACTTGTGATGAACAGCCCCAACTGCCAATAATGAAAAAACTCCAACTCTATCCATGCTAATGCCTTTATCAGTTAAAACAACTACTTTTGCCCCGTTATTAACACAATTGACTGCTTCTTCTGATATTCGTTTGATAGTTTCTGTGTAAGCGTTGACTCCTTCACTTTTACTGAATGTTATATCTATAAACGCAACGTCCCAGTTAGTTTTAGCTGTGCTTTTTATATTGTTATTCAAGTTGCATAAAACATTAAATTCGGCATCAGATAGTAAAAACGTGTTTAGCTTAATTCTTTTTAGCTGGCTACTACTTGTTTCTAATAGATTCACTTCGGGTCCTACCATACATTCTAAAGACATTACAATACTTTCCCTAATTGGGTCAATTGGCGGGTTAGTTACTTGTGCAAACATCTGTCTCATATAATCAAAAGGTGTTCTTGGCTCCGAATCAAGACAGGCTAATATTGCGTCGTTACCCATAGAACCTAGCGCTTCTTTTCCAACTTTCAGCATTGGTAAAATAATCATATTTATTTCTTCTATTGAATAGTTAAATATTGCTAGTCTAGGATCATTAAGCAAATTGAGCTTAGTATCAATATCTTTCTCGCTCAAATGTGGCTCTTGATGCTGTATATTCTGTATAACAGCATCTTTTAATTCTGTCTGTGCTATTTGGCACAGATCTACTGTGTTACTTTGACCCCACTCTTTGTAGTTGTTTTTAGAGCACACAAGTTGTTTTAGCTCTTTATCCTCAATAACTTTTTTTAGTAAAGTATCAACCAACAAAACTTTACCAGGCATTAGCCTACCTTTTTGTTTTATCTTGGCATTATCTATCGATATAGCCCCAACTTCACTTCCGCAAATCATCATATTATCATCAGTTATATAATATCTGCAAGGTCTTAGCCCATTTCTATCTAAAACCGCACCACAGTACCGACTATCTGAAAAGGTCAATAGTGCAGGTCCATCCCATGGCTCCATTATTGCTGATGCCCATTCGTAGAAATACTTTTTATGTTCGTTAAAATCGTTGGTTTCTTTGTCAAAACATGTAGTATCAATATTGTGCCATGCTTCCGGAATCATGATCATTACTGCTTCCGGTAGAGTAACTTGGCCAGCAAGCACCATCAACTCTAGTACGTTATCAAATGCTTGGGAGTCTGACCCATTTTCTTCAATGACTGGGAATAATTGTTCAAGCTGGCTGCTAGTAAAGTGCTTTGATTTTAGCATTCCTTCTCTAGACCTCATCCAGTTTTTGTTGCCTTGAAGAGTGTTTATTTCGCCTAAAAATTAATATTGGGGTTAACCCCGTTTATGTTTTTTTTAAAAAAGACAAAAATTTTAATATGTGAATAAGCTTAAAATGTATACTTACCATTATGCGCGCAGAATCGGAGCGGCTGTGCCCTATCCCATGATGGGAACGTGTTTGTTGAAAATCTTGAATGTACTAAAGCATAATGCGCTTTAAAGTCTAAATCTGCGAGATCGGGGTAGTATTTGTTTAGCATTTTGGGGACCATTAGACCTTTATAAACGATTCTATGTGTAGAAAGCGAGCAAACAAAAAACCAACCGCCGTCATTGCAAGTATTTTTAATGATTTGTGTCGATTTTTTGCGCAACAGGTATAACTTTCTCTCAAAAGTCGCGGCAGTTTCGCTATCATCTTTCAACTCGCATAAATGCTGACTGTCGCCGTTTAATAAATAATATGATAAAATATCTAAAAACCTTTCTTTTTGTAAAACCAGCGGCTGCAAAACGCAAGGCTCGGCCGTTTTGGAAATACTACCAATATATTTTTTTTCTGTTGGAACAACTCTCCACCCAGCAACAATAAGACCAACCTCGAAAGCAACCTCTTCGAACTTGGATTTAATGAGATCGATGCTGGAACCATCGTTTTTCAAGAAAATATTTCCTGTAGAATATCCGTTTGGTTGGAATATACCTCCAACCAATTTAAAAATGTTATTAGAATCTAAATCGATATCACCAAATTCATTTTTAGTAATAGCAGCAACTTCTAAAAAAGCTGTTTTATGTTGACACTGGTGCAAAAGTGTTTCCCAAGTTTTTTTAAAAAATTCGTGAGGTAAAGACGTCATTATACCAGCACCATCGCCATCTAAAGGATCAGCTCCGGAAGCACCTCTATGTGTCATATTCGTCAGTGTTTCTTGTGCTTGTTCTAAAATTGAGTGACTTTTCCTACCATCAATGTTGATCAAAAACCCAACACCACAGCCATCTTTTTCCAAAGCTGGATCATAAATCCCAGCCTTTTCGGGAAATACAGTTGCCCATCCATCTACCATATTCAAAATAGCTTTCTTGGTTTAATGTTTGGTGCTAGCTTGAACTGATTGCGTTTAATGTTTTATATAACTATATTTTGAATATAAAACACACTTTCAAAAGCTTTTTGAAAAAAAAAAAATAGAGCAGAACAAAATGGAAATGAAATATTTTTAAAAGATGTTTCTAATAATCAATGCAAATTTTTACTAAGCATGGGATTCATTTAACTGATACTTGATATATTATTTTTCGAATTGGGTATTTTTAAGAAATAATTTATTTAAAGATTAATTCGTATACGTAATATTTATTATTAGTTTGTGTTTTGGTAAAGAAATATTGTGGGGGGATTTTTTAGCAAATAGTTTAAATATATGCTGTATTTGTGTCATATATTTGGTAGTGCTGCTATAATTAAATAACGAGTAGTCCAAATTGTGCCTTATATGGCGTATACATCATATGTTTGTTGGTGTTAGGAATTAGTAGCTAAAAAGCTCATGTTAATACTGTGGGCTAATCTTTAACTAGCTAATAGTATAACTTGGTATGATTCATCTTGGTATCAACTCAAAATTATGCAAAAATGGGGTATACTTTTATCAACAGTATTTTTTTAATGACGGAATTGCATTCTTGCCCCATACGATAATCGATAACACTTTGATATATTGTATAAATGTGCATAATCAATGTTTAACCTATAACTAGTTGGTATGACATGACGGGAATAAAGCTTTGTGGTACACTATGCGTTATCTATAAAAATTCAAGTTTTTTGTACTAGAACAAAACATGTGCACTTTGTAGCTCATAAAAGTGATGCGCATAGCAATAATATCCCATGTGGCCAATTATGTTTTATTTTACTACAAGTTATATATTTTCTGTGTATACCATAACACTGCAATTATTTTATTGTTTACTTGGAATAATTGGCAACTCGTATAAAATTTCACTAAATCATAAACCTGCACCATTTTCTATTGTTTCCTCGTATGAAATTATTATGGTTTAATACTATACATGTCTGTTTTTTTTTTATTAAAAGGTTTTAAAACTTTAATACTATATCTGTTTTTTTTTATCAAAAGGTTTTAAAATTTTAATACTATATTGCCTTTAAATGATTGATTAAAAATATTATTTTTTTAGTGTAAAATAGCTAGCGCACAACTAAATTAAAATACTTATAATAGCGCAGCATAAACTATATTTCCCTGTTACTAAATCCCATTACCCCTGCTAGTTCTTTCTGCGCTTTTTATCTAATGTTAAAAATGTCATAAATGCAACATTAAAGCATACGACTTTAGATACTTGATACCTAAAGTACGTTTGCGTGCACCATGTGATAATATCGAAATAAAAGCCATGATTTCTTATCGATTAACAATCATGATTTTTGTAGATGCGCGAGTGTAATTTTAATAATAATAAAAGCGATGTTTAACGTACCACTTGTAACATATACAGATTACAATAAAAAACCTGTATTATGTGGGAAAATATTTTTATCATATAAATAGATCATCAAAACCCTAATGGGGTCAAGAGAAAGTTGTTATATAATTATCAGCGCCTAAAGCTGAAAAGAATACAATCATGCAATATTAGTATATATGGGAATTATAAGGAAATCAAAATAAAGATGTTTAAGCACCAGGAACATAAACCCCAGATGCATTAGCCATAAATGATTTATTATTTGCAGTAAACTACATTACCTTAACACTGAATTCATTCTATGGAGAATAGTTTGGTAAAGTAGATATAATATTCTAGTATTTACCTATAAAAAAAAGCTTGTGTTTAAATTTAAACTTTAATAAATGATTATTTCGGGTTGGCAGTTTATTTTATTTAATAATAAAAAGTTAATACTCACAAAAATCCAGAAATTGGATTTTACTCGGGTTATAATTTTGGTAGAAAAGAAATCTCTTGATGAAAATTGTCTATAAATGTATATTAAAAAACTCTAATTCTTATACTGGTAAAAAAATTGTACATTTTTCAGCCAAAATGTTTTTTTTTTTTCAAGAATGGGTATATAAAAGATAGATGGGTGGTATTGCTGCGGCGGTATAAGTAAAGCCTCAAACAGAACCCTCGCCATCTAGCTTGTGTTTGGGAATAGTAACAATATAGGATTGTTGATATAGCTATATGAGGTATATAATAAGTATGGATAGAGTTAAATGTAGCGTATATGTATAAAATGTAGAATATGTTAAGAGCTTTGCTATATGTACAACATCGAATCGATATACCAAACTATTTTAATGAAATAAAGATCGAGTCGAAATACCAAACTATTTTAATGAAATAAAGATCGAGTCGATATACCAAACTATTTTAATGAAATAAAGATCGA
>MBFR01000008.1:229058-240953 GCA_003086735.1 Smittium simulii
TTATTAATAATTTATTGTCAAATCTTATTTAAATTTATTGTCAAATCTTATTTAATAATTGATAATTTACTTGCAATCTTAGTTCTAATGCTTTTTGACACTTTGGCTATTACTTTAGGCCAGTAGCTCCGTACTATGATTAATAGTGAGTAATTAAATTCCCCCTTTTATCTCCTCTATGTATGCTGATAATCTCTATAATCCTTTTTTATTGGATTGGCACTGCCAGCATGCGTTTTGATTGGGCTTGGTGCTTAATACAAAATCGAATCGAATTGCTGTATTTTACTTCCTAAAACACTAAAAATATTCTTTTCTGCTCTTCATTTTTTATAAATACTATCAAGGTTCCATGTTTGATCCAATACTCATTTTATACTTACATCAACTGCCCCATTACTTTCTAAGCTTTGCTCTAGCTTAGTTATTAGTTTTTTTGTTTAATTGCACAATGGAGGATCAATACAAAGAAAAACTCTTGAATTATGCTGAGAAGCGAGTACAGTCGCTCACTAAAGAACATGACTATTTGAGCCTGATCCTTTCTTCATACGTTTACGAGGTTGCAAAGCAAACCCCTTTAACCTTTGCCTCTGGTCTTTCTTTAAAAACTGAAAATAATGTCTACCTCAAACGTGAAGACCTTCAGCCTATTTTCTCTTTTAAAATTCGTGGTGCATATAACAAGCTCGCCAATCTCACTCCCGAGGAAAAAAATGCTGGCGTTGTTGCTTGCTCTGCTGGAAACCACGCACAGGGTGTTGCTTATGCTGCAAAATACCTCGGTATCAAAGCTAAAATTGTAATGCCTTTACTCACCCCTGAAATCAAATGGAAAAACGTTGCTCGTTTAGGCGCTGAGGTCATTCTTTCTGGTGATGATTTTGACGCTGCTAAAATTGAATGTAACCGCTTATCTGAAACTGAAAACCTTGTCAACATTTCTCCATTTGACGATCCTTACGTTATTGCTGGCCAAGGCACTATTGCTGTTGAACTTCTTAGACAACACTCTGCAAAAGATATATATGCTATATTTTGTGCTGTTGGGGGTGGCGGTCTCATTGCTGGAATTTCTGCTTATATTAAACGCGTTTGTCCTCACATTAAAATTATTGGTGTTGAAGCTAATGATTCTAATGCAATGCATACTGCTCTTAGCCAAGGTGAGCCTGTTTTGCTTGATCAAGTAGGCTTATTTGCTGAAGGTGCAGCTGTAAGACTTGTAGGCGATGAAACTTACAAAGTTGCTTCTAAATGGGTAGATGAAGTAGTTCTTGTTACTAACGATGAAATTTGCGCTGCTATTAAGGATGTTTTTGAGGATACTAGAAGTATTCTCGAACCTGCTGGTGCACTTGGTACTGCTGGCCTTAAAAAATACGCAAAGCTTCATAACCTCAAAGACAAAACTCTTATTTCTATTGCTAGTGGTGCTAATATCGGTTTTGATAGGCTACAATTTGTTGCTGAACGCGCTGAATTTGGTGAAAAACGTGAAGTACTTATATCTGCTATTATCCCTGAAGTTCCTGGAAGGTAATACTTTTATTATTTATTAACAACAATTTTTAGTTTTTGCTTACATTCTCTTTACGTCTTTATAGTTTTTTAAAGTTGATTTTAACCATCCACCCAAGATTTGTTACAGAGTTCTCTTACAGATATTCTAACAGCACTAAAGCCAACATCTTTATGGCATTCAACGTTAAAAATAGACAAGAAGAAGTTCCGGGTATTTTTAAACATATGCGCGATCAAGGAATTATTGTTTCTGATATAACTGATAATGAAATGGCTAAAGATCACGGACGCTATATGGTCGGTGGTAAAGCTGGAATTGGTCATGAATATCTATTCAGTTTTATATTTCCTGAACGTCCTGGTGCCCTATACACTTTTCTTCAAGGGATTCAGTCTTCCTGGAACATTACTCTTTTCCACTATAGAAACAAAGGCCATGATGTTGGTCGCGTCCTTGTTGGTATTGTAGTTCCTCCAGAACCTAACCAGGACCATGATGGTTTATCAACTAAATTCACCGATTTTTTAACTAAGCTTAAATACACTTACACAAACGAAACTGATAACCCTGTATTCAAAGACTTTTTCCGCTAATCTCGACTTTTGGCTTTTTTATATCCATTGAACCCATCATCTGTTTTATTGTATACTCGATTTCTCTAATTTTATTTTGGTCACTATTTTATTTTTTCTTGTAAATTTGCATTCTTTTTCATTAAATGAACAAATTTCTCTATATTTTATTATCACATTTTATATTTAAATTCTATGAAATTAGACACCAATGCAGCTTTTAACAATAATATGTTTAGCCGAAAAATACTTTAAAAAAAATTTTTTATTCAAAAGTTTATTAGATTTACTAATGATACTATACTTGTTAATAAAAATATAAACTTTTTAAATTATTATACCACCAAATCAATAACAATACATTTTATACATTCTCGATTTGTGTTAGATTAACTTGTAGAAAAAATTGATGATATTCTTAACGATTGTTTTGGAAAGCATACCAACAGTATAAAATAGCAAGTTTAAATGACTTGTTTGTTTATTAATATATATGATTTGAAATAAAAGCAAATTAGCCTAGTTGCAGTTTAAGTGTACTTGAATATATATTGTGAAAATAAACAATGTAATTGATTTTCATAAGCTAGGATCTTGAAATAATTTAGATTTTTTGCTCGTATTAATACAGCTTTACATGAAATCACAATTGCCTTCAACTTGGCTACGAATCTTTTTGTAGTCAGCACGGCGTGCAACAATATCATAAACCTCTTCACCGCGCAATACATTATCAAAGGCTCTACGTGAATACAACTCTCGTAAAAATCCACGAAGATCCTTTGGTGCAATAATAAAACAGTTTGCTAAATCTTTTAATGTTGTAAAGCATTGTAATGTGTCTAGGTCATCGAGGTTTGAAACTGCCCAATCATAATATAAATTCAAATCGGATATCAATTGAAATCCACCCGGCTCAGATATTGTAAACGTAAACAAGTGCTTCAAGAGTAAACTAAATAACCGGTTTCCAATTTCACTCATGTATACATCACACACAATTTTTTGTGCTTTTGAAAGACTTTTGATTATTTCACTGGCCTCACTTAATAATTGTACACAATGCACGCAAGCTATCGTTGGCTTTAATTGCAATGAGACTGTTTGCTTAGGGCAATAATCTTCTTCAGTTTGTTCTATTGATAAAACATGCTCTAATTGTCTAATTATAATTTCGATTATAGAGTCAACTCCTGAGGCAACACAATCATCAATCAAATTATTTAGTGCCTGCTTTTGAACATGAACTGGATTCAAAAAATCATTCGGGTCAATGAAAGACCCCATTTTTATTTGATAATATTCATTCACAATTTGTAGAATTAAATCAGAGTAATGCACTAGCTCAAAAAATTTCAGTTCTAAAACTGAAACTATTTCACGCATCTGCTGCTCCAAAATAGACTCATTGGAGCTTAAAGCAAAATCAAGTGAAATGGACGAAAAATTTATTTTTTGGAGTGTATTGCGACTCTTATTTGAAAATCCTGGTATTTTTGATGTATTTTGGTTATTTAAAGTTTCATCAGTTGCACTTGGTTTTCTGTTTGATTTTTCTTGCGTATTTTCGTATTTTGAGACTCTTCTTTGTGAAGCTGCTATTTTCACTGCTGTCACCAAACCTGATATCGTCCCAATTTGTGATTGTAACTGCTGTAAATCTTTTAAAATCCTATATTTAAAATATTTGCAAATGACTTTAAATAAAGAAAAAAAAATCATTTAAAATTAATTGTAGCTAAATGTAAATATATTTATATCAAGCCTGTAATAAACTTACTCTCCAAAAGCAGGTTGTATGTGATTCTGCCCAAGATTTTTTAATAATTCGCAGAAATTATATTCAATTTGTTTACGGGCATTCTTATAAATAAGCGAATCTTTTGGTGTGTTACAGAATAACAAAATTCGCTCAATAGAAGTGTTAGTGAAGTAAATGAGAGAAATGCAAAGAAGCGTTGATATAGAGTTGGAATTATAGAATCCACTTTTACTATTATCTTCTCTAGAATTTCTAACTTTGCCATATACTGAGTTTTTATCATCTACTAAAATATTATGCGAATTTTCAAAAAAAGAGGTTTTCTTTTGTAAGTCACTATCAGTTTGAACCTCAAAGCTTCTACTGTGAGCCTCGCTTTTTCTGAAATCTTGAATAGTATCTTCTAGAAATTTACTGCTAGGATTGTATTCCAAATCTTTGACTTTATTCAATGCCGTAAACCCAAAAATTTGAAAAAATATTCGTGTTACTTTTATTTTGTAAATTTCTATGGACTCACTGTGATCTGCAAAATTAAAAAATTTTATAAATTTTGTAGATTGAGGTGTATTAATATTATCTACAAATCCGCTGTGCCCATTTTGAGGGCTATTAATCTTTTCTAAAATAGGTGAGTTAAACTCCAACTCTTCAAAACCAAATATTTCTATTATTTCATTACTAAAAAAAATTTGCTGTTTTTGTGTAAGTACTGTATTATGAGTCAATCGTGACATTCCAGATTTGAACCAATCTAATGCCACTTGCATTCCATCGTTAATATTTTGTTTCTCTATATCAAAATAATCAAGCATCTGCTTTTTGCTTAAAACAGTAAACATGGAGCTCAACGGAATAGATTTTGGAATTAAAGAATAGAAATTCCTATTATGCTTTCTATTTTTTTTATTCTCAATATTTGAATGTGGAAAATAAAAAAATTGATCCCATATTTTTATGTATTTCAAAAAAATCTTAAAAGCCTCAGAGACAGTGCTAAGAAAAGAAACATTATTGTGGCTTTTCAAACGTTGTGAATCGAATAGAGTTCTAAACGATATACCTATTACACCATCAGCTTTTAATAATTGATTTAGCAGTGCACTGATGGAAGTTCGCACCAGAGACTCATTTTCTAAAGCTCCTACAATTTTTTCTTGAAGGCAAAATTCTTTATTCAGCATATCTGTAATAACTATAAATAAAGTTTTGAGTTCTAAATGATCGTTTATATTGTGGCTTTTCCATCTAATAAAAGCGTGCTGCTTATTTAAATCTACATCTGGTTTTAAAAAATCAAAGACTTGGCTATTTTCAAAGCCCATTAATTCTAAATTTGATCCTGCTAAAACTAAAGGATTTGATTCTAAATACATATTAACATATAATGTACCGCACTTGTAAACTGATAAAACATGAGCGTATACCTAAGATATATATATATGATTAGAAAATAATGCTAAACAAATTTCAAGTAAAAAAAAAAAAATCATTACATGGGCTGTTTGTAAATCTTTAACTTCAATAGATTTTTCTAATATATATAAGCATTTTTTTTCAAAAAAGTCTGCAGTTTTATACAAGTTCCAGTTTATCTATAATTGATTTTAAAAAAAAAAGTAAAATTATAGCTGCTACGTTAAAGATAAAAAAAGTGTCAAAGTTTGGAAAAAAAAAAAAGTTACTGTTTTGTAATCATGATAAAAACTTCCTCGTCCAAACCAAAGTAGTTGCTCTAATCTTTGACCAAAATCAACCAACTTTTTTTTGTCAGTTTTAACTTCAATAAATTTATATAAAATAGAAATCTGATTGGAGTATTTTGTAAAAAGCAAGTAATCTTTGTGAAACTCTTTAAAGATATGACAAAATAATAGTAGTGGGTCCGCAGAGACAATTTCTTTTAGGTCATTTGCTAGAATTCAATAAAAATTTATAGTAAGCTAAGAGTGTTTATAAAAGTTGAAAAATAATTAAGCGTGTATTAATATAAAAATACCATCATTAATGCCAAATTTTTTGGTGAATAGACCCCACATGCATCTTGGGGCATTTAATAATACTGTTTTTTTTTCTCCTTTTACTTTTTTTATAATAGAGCTAAACCCAACTCGAGCCAACATTAACCTCCAAAAAATATTTTTATATAAACCTTGGTTAGACAAAAAAGACAAAAACCATGATCTTTTTAAGGATAAAAATTGGATAGATTCATGTAATGTAAGATACTGAGTTATAATGGCTATTATACGGGGTGGCAGTCCTCGGCCCTAAAAAAAAATATAACAAAATTGAAAATATAAATTTATTCAAAAAATCAGAATGAATTCCTGCAATAGATACTTTGAATTTCTTACAGGTTTTTGGGATTGTTTTATAGGTTGATGAATTGGTAAACTAAGTGATTTTTTTTGAGGGACACTTTTCTCAGAAAACTGTTTATTTATAAGGGTATTGGCTGAATTTTCTGAAGATGGGGCAGAAAAATTATCTCCTGTATGTAAAAAAAATAATATTTAATCGTATAAAATAATAATTTAGCAGTATATGAATATATATAATTAAGCGTGGTATAAAAACATACGGTAAATTATATTATTCGGAGTTTGATCTTCAGACTCAGACTCAGAATCGATATCAGCGCTTATTATATTTTGAGTATCAAGAGCTTCAGGAAATTCAAACCACCAATTTTGATCAACATCGCTCCCAAAAATCCAATTAAGTTCAAGCTCACTACTAGAGTGTAGCATACTCATAAACTTATTATACTTTCGACCTGTACTATCAGAAGCTTTTGACGTATTTTGGCTCCTTGAAAGGGGATTTATACTGAGTTTATCAAAAAAACTTTTTATTTGAGTAAATTGGGGCATTTTGCTTGCTTGGGTATTTGAAAGGTTTGAGTATCCTTCTTTGCTTGTTAAGGCATCTTTAATGTTTGTAAAATTATTGAAATCTGAATTGGAGTATAATTCTACATCATCTTTTGGAATATTTGTAAAGCTAGGGAGTAAATTGGAGATCTTTAAATCCTCAGTGGGTTGATCTATTACCTGCTCAAAACTATGACGATTTGGCTTTTTTGGCTCATGAAAATTCTCATTACTTTTTTCTTCATTTAGCGCCTGATGTCTATTCTTGGCACCAAAATTTATCATTTGGTCAAAATTCAGGTTATTGCTATGTTTTAATATTGAAAGATATATGAATGTAATTGATAGAAAATAAGAGCATAAAAATAAAAGTAGAGGTACAGAACAAGATCTAACAAGGTTCTGTGCAGAAACGTGCTTGTGTTTTATTATTGTGTGCAAATAGCAACTTGAAATGTCATATTTTTGTCGGATATTTGTTTTGATAACTTTCCAAGGCGCAAATCGGAAAATTCAGCTAAAACACAAAAAATGCAATCATTGTCTTTTCGGAATTCTTCAATTTTTTTCTGGCCTAATAATTATCTGGAATGTTTAGTACAATCGATGCGAGCGATTACCTCGAATGTTTAGTGAGACTGTTGAAAACTATGATTTGCCCTAATTTCCCCTTCTTTTCTCTTTCTCGCCCGGGTTCAATGCCTTTTCATTCTTCTAATTTCACAAATTTTGCTATTTTTGTCCAAATATTTATTTACACAGACATTTAGCCCTGTTTTCTATTTTTTTATTTTACAACTAATATTATTATAATTTAGCTCTATTGTTGAAATTATTTCAAGATGTTACTGTTGCTCCCAGAACTGTATAAAATACCCATAAAAAAAAAAACCTGAATCAAGAACTTTTCTATATCAAAAGTTCTCATAATATTCGTACTTTTTTTTTATAGGTTTTATTAATAAATAGCATGCATGTAAAAAATAAATTTTTAATTATTAAAGCAAGATTTTTAAAAAATATACTATCTATTACTCCTCTTGGATTCGCTATAATATATGTACCTGGTGAGTATTCGTGTATTTTTTGTTTATTTGATATATTATAAGTATCAATAAGAATATTTGTGCATTTAACTAGCAAATTTACCAACTGATTTTTTTGAAAAAAATACTGAATAAATATTGCCACTTGTCTAGACTTTTTAATATGTTAAAGTTGTTCATTTTTTTACTTTTATTAAAGCTATGGATAAAATAAAAAAGCTAGATAGAAATATGGAATAAATAGGATATAAAAAAATAAATGTAAACTGAAGATTAAAAAATTTACAATAATCTGATTTTATTTGCTTTAATAAAATCCACCAAAAATATCGATTCATCAGGTATATTTCCGTTAAAATAATGTTTATTACCCAGTTAACATAATAATTAACTTGGGGTTAGTAACAGCTTTTACAAATCAGAACTAGAACTCAGGTTTGAGTCAAGGTTTGATCTCCGGTGAGTAATACTGTCAGAAAATCCATCTGATAAATCTGAGCCATGAGTTTTGGTGCTATATCTAGATGATGATCTACCCATACTATTTTTGGCATTGTGAGTTTCAACACTAGTTTTGCTTTTTCTTAATTTTGAGCTATTTTTATCGCGTGTTAATTGCGATAATTCAATATTCTCTGTACCTTCTTTGTTTGGGTTAGTCAAATGGGTAGCCTGTACTGCAAGCGTATGTAAAGTTTGAGTTGCGTTTGCGCTAGCAGTATTAAAAATGGCCATAACTGGACCCCAGAGTCCCAAATTGTGAATCATAAAAACAAGTGTACCAACAGTAATAAATAAAAAGAGATATAAGGGGTTAAATATGACGGTCATAGCTTCGTTCCAACCTAAAAAGCAAAGTAGAACATATACCCACACGGGAATTTGAGTTTGATGAACTATTATGCCGCGTTTAGCTTCTAAGAAAAGCATATCTATTTCCTTGGCTGCTCTTTTTTGAATTTCTCTTTGCTTGAATGTACCAATCAAATCCAACTTATTCAGCCTACGGTACTTTTTCAAATTTAATGGAGTCATTATAGTAATAGGGGATTCAGGATAAAAAAAATCAGTTTGGCCAATAGTAGCACTGAGTTTTTTATTTTTTGAAACACTAGAAAAATCGATTTTTGCATACAATGGCAATAATTTCACTGACTCGTCTTTGGCAAATGCAAATTTAGTATCGATATCATCGCCAGCAGCCCAAATTTTTGGGACGCCCTTATCGGTATATTTGAATTTCTCCTCAAACTTGTTTCTGAGTTTGAATAGTAACATTTGATCGTTTAGTTCCTCTTTACACAATTTGACCAACATATCAAATAGAATTTGCCTAGTGCGCATTTTAACCAAATCAAATTCCAATTTGAGGTTCAATTGGTTATCAGAGATGTCTGAGCAGTCACTATTTTGAAGTCCCTGAGAACACATTGAATTAATAAGAAGCTCAAGATCAAGATAAAGGGGCTCTAACTGATCAATATACACTCCCAAAATACACTCCCATAAGTTTTCTGGCGCAGTGCTCAAAATATCAGAAACCAAAGAGCCTAGCTCATCTTGGTGTTTATTGCACAATTGCTCAATAATTTTTTGAATTGTAGATCCTCTAAGCTCAATAGTAATCTTATCCAACTTGTTATTTAAATTTAGTAGTTCTTCGTTATATGGCCAATCCGCTAAATCTATGTTAGAAAAGTCTACAACGTTTTTAATATATTCCAAAGCATTGGATTTATTTTTTTCAATTATAGAAAGAAAGTTCAAAGAATTATTATCGGAACTTTGTTTGGAGTTAAAAGTTGATTCATCTTTATCAGAATTCTGAGTCTCAACAAAGGTAATATCCTCCAATATAGCCAAAGACTTGGTTTCATACTCTGATGAAGCAGTTTCAATCGCATTTCTAATCTGACCAACAAATAACTTTCTAAGTTCACCATGAACGGTCTCAAGCATTTGAGCTTTTTTTTTCTGATAAACGTTTTTATGATATCGGCTAGCTTGCTCACTAAATGAATGAGAAGTTTTATCACGAATTTGTGACATTTGAGTACCAAGGTCTTTAACAATGGTACCACTTCGTATATCAATTAGAAGATTATCAACAAACTGAGAAAAAGGAATTAAAACAGATTGAAGTATCTCATCGCAGCGATATTGAGACAAAAGCTCTTGTTGTGTTGGTAAATCAAGCTCTTTATTTGTAACGATTTTTTCCCAGACAGTTTCTAAATAGCGAGAAAAACCATCAGCAGGAACATTTCTTTTGTATTCGGGTTTAAATACAAATGAATCAGATTCTGGGCAAGAAAAGTCGTCCCAAAGTATTTTAACATCATTATCAAACTTTTCTTGTTGTAAAAGTTTATGAGGCAAAGAAGTAAAGCATATATCAAAATAGTCGGATAGCTTTTCGTTGGCTAAATCCTCTGGTTTAGACAGTTCGTTCCAAATTCTCTGCAAATCGTTTCTCACGATGTTACCAAGTTCTTGAGTAGGGGTAGAGCTAACATGATCTCTGATAACAAAATAAAGTAGAGTTTTCGCGTCCCTATAATGCAGAAAATAATTAGAGGTTAGAATAACAAAGTATAGGAAAAGTTTTGAATAAAAAAAAGTACCTATTCCTACCAAACAAAAGCAGATTAACTTCGAAAACGGTTTTTAAAAGCCCCATATTAGCACCATTGTAAAGACCGACCATATGCTCCCACATATTTACGATAACAACTTGTGCAATAGCCAAAGAAAATAAAGCACTTTTGCGCTCGAAATCCTGGTCTTCGCCGCGCTCTCTACCATCAGTTCCCTCGACATCCATAATTAGGATGTTGGTGTCACGAGCACGATCAATCCAGATACCTTTAGTAGTTTGCTGACGCTTACCTTGCCTTAGGACATCAAAATCGGTTTTAAAAAGGCAGTTAAGCAAAGTGCTTTTTCCAGTACTTTGAGAACCAAACACGGCAACAACGTTAAAGTCGAAGCCTTTATCGTGGAGCATCCATTTGTCTTTCATGTAAGTTGACATGAGCGAGTTAAATTCTTTTTCCTCATCAATTAGCTGGAGCATTCCGGAAGATATGTGAGTAGAAGTTTGAAGAAACTCTTTAGGTGTGGATGGTTTTGAAGTTAAAGTGACAGGAGAAGAAATATTTGCTGATTCTGAAGACAGCTGAGGTACAATAGCAACATCTGAATCATAGTTTAATTCAGACATTATTAAAAATTAAAACTATATGAAAGCTGTATTTAGTAAAGAAAGGAGGAAGTTATTATAAGAATGCGCGAAATTGGTTCAAAGAAAGGAGAAACGTGTGAAAAGGGCAGCAGAAAAATATATGCGCAAATTGGAATTGCCAGTTAATTAAAGAAATGGTTTTGGGAGCAATTAAAACTATTGTCGGAAAAAAAAAAACCATTGTCGGGAAAAAAAAAACTGTTGTCGGCGGAATTAGACTGGAGATTGGGCGATAGTGACTAGTATATATTTAATTGACCACGAAAGCTAATTGAGTAATTTGTGATTAAATCAAATGTTTTAGATTTGAAACCAAAGTGAAAATAAACTGCTGTGAAGAAATGTTTGTTAAGGTACGCAGGTGGTAAACCGCCAGTGTTTGAATTTTATATTTTTTTGATCTGTTCAGAAATACAACCTGAAATTCCCTCAATTTTACTTTTGTTATTTGTTAGAATTTATTTAAACAAAACGATAAAAATATAAAAATCACTGGTGCAAACAATGTTTAAATTATTAATCCTAAATTTCCGGAAAAAGCTGAATAAGCTAAATTAAATTTTGATTTTTAATAAATTAAACTAAATTTTCGTATCAAAATCAAAAAAATAAATTTAATCTCTGCATACAAACTCTAGAAACTATATTAAATTTTTCTATTATACTCAAAAAACTAAGCCGTGTAATCCATTAATGAAACTCAAGTTTTATACAAGCAAAGAACATCCATAGTCTGCTTCTTTTGCATAGATTTGGTTCCTTTTCGAGCACTTTATTCAGGCCTAGTTATAAAATAAAAAAAGTTGATTGTATTCTCTGCCTGTGCACTTAAGATATCGATGCGGAGAAAGTCTTTTTATTTTTTTTAGC
>MBFR01000015.1:15741-28111 GCA_003086735.1 Smittium simulii
TTGAGCAATATCGTTCCACAGAATATTAAATTAATATTTTCTGAAGCTAAAACAGCAAATCTGTTATAATTAATAAGCATATTTGCTTATTTTTCTATCTTTTTTGTGTTGATTTTAATTATTCTTTTAGTTTTTATAATTGATTCAATGTCCAATTTATTCTGAATAAATTACGATCTAGCACGTCAACTGTATGTAATACTATACAGTAGTTTAGGCGGCTGTTATATGTTCGTGTAAAGAATATGGCTTAGCATACATACCATATTAGGCTTATTTAGCGAGATCCAGTTAAATTTTCAACTTGACACTACCTCAAATTGATACGAGATTTTAACCCAATTTTTTGTACCTGAACTGTATCCATATTACAGTTGCTTAAAAATATTATTATTGATGCGATATTTTTACATTAATTTTAAGTACATAGAGATTCAGAGTCAAAATTTTATCTTTTTGGGAGGTTTTCGAGCTTATGGGAGATGTGCATTTATTTTTATTAAATACAATTTCTTTGCTATCCGCTGTTTTTTCTATTTTTTTAGCACCCATACAGTGCGTATGTTGCTTTATATCAAAAATTTGGAAACCTGAGTTTTTTTTAAGAGCAATTAATAGCTTATTTCCGCCAAAATTTTGATTATATTTTGACTGAATCACAGTGTATCCATGTAGCCTATATCAATATAATATTTTATTTAGCCGAGTTTCTTACTCTAAAAAAATTGCTGGTTGTCTTATACGTATTAATAAATTAAATTCATGCTGACAGCGTTTAATTCCACAAAAATTGAAAGCAGATACAGTCAATTTTTTGGTTGGATCAGGCTGATTTTTAGACAATTTTTAATTTTTTTTATATATTATTATACAGATCAAAACGACTTTAGCTTTTAAAACTTTTTTCATTAATTCAATTTAGGCTCTTCTAAAATTTTTATAATTATTTTATTTAGACTAAGATATTTTACACCCATTAACTGGGATCGATAATGTATGATGATATATTTATAACACTATACACAGGTTATATCTTCTGTAAACTTTTTATATCTATATTGTATTAGGCTAGCAATAAGGTTAATAATATATTTTTAACAAGCCTCATTTGGCAACTCCTATATTAAAATTTTAATTTTTTAAAGCAGTAATTATTTAAACACATTTTCAGAACTTATATACAAGTGATAAATATTTAAGTATAAGGTTTTTTATTTTTTTTATCATTTATAATGATATTACAGATTACTTTATTGGTATACACATTTTTTCATCGTAAAATTTATTTTGTATTTTTGATAAGATTCAAAGTTTACCAAAAATTCAAGTGCTAAATAATATAATCCTTTTTAAGCTAACTTTTATATTTTAGTAACAATTACAAATTATGGCAATCTAATAAATATTAATTAAATAGAATAGCTTTACAAAATAAAACTTTTTTTGATTTTGCGTACATTATATTATGCAATAATTTGATAAATCATTTGAACGATTTTTTTATATGTCAGGTTATCACTAAATCTTTATGGCGTATTAAAAGTATATTCCCATATAAATTAATAGTCCAGTTTTTCGTCATAAATCGGAACGTCTAATATAACCTCTTTTTTTTTTACGACAAGTCATTTTTTTTGAAAAATAAGCGCAAAACTAATAACATTTTTTTGCATTTTTAACATTAATTATGCGCAGAGCTCAAATGTGTATCCTAAAGCGCGCTCAAAGTAAAAAAAAATTATAATCTTTTAGAGAATTTTAGTTTTATTTAATCAAATTATAAAAAGACATATTACTAAATTGCATAAAAAACTATCAGATCACATCCTTACAATAATTCTTAATTTGTAATACAATGAAATACTTTCTTCTAGGGTTGTGATTAATATATTAAGATCTTGTAATAATTTTTGAGCGCAACTCATTTTAATAAACAGCAAGTTTTGATAAATGGCGTTTATTCTATTACATATTGATTCTGCCTGTTTTTCTATATTTTTAGTTCTCAAGATTTTATTTGCAAAGTAATATTCTGGATGTTTAGCCTTTTGATACCTGTAACATGTCTCAAGGTAATGTGTTAGGCAAATAGGAATTAGCATATTTAATACAAACTTTATGTCCAATTTGCTAGTTTCAAGCGAAGTAATTACATTTATTAGGGAATAATCACTAATTTTATCAAAATTTTCATCATTCAAGTCACGTTCAATGTGGAGATTATTTAAAGCCAATTTAGCAATACTAGTTGCGCTATTTTCAAATAAATTTTCTTCATTGAAATGATTTACTGGTTTGTTGAGATTTTTGTACGCTTTAAAGTAATTTAATAATAAAAGTCCCACAAAATCTACAATCAAGATATTTATCATACATTCAACTTCTTTTTGAATATTTAAAATGGTATCAGAGTCGTTAGTTAGATTATTATTTTTATTAAGTTTTTTGCTATCATGAGCATCTAACTCAGCAGCCCTTTTTGCCAATTTAGCAGTATTCAATACAATTATATCAAGAGTCTTACTAACTGTCATTAAAACTTTAGCCATATGAGTAAATTTTATTTTATTGATCGCTGGTAATTCCGATTCTTCTAAACTTTGAATATTTTCTTTTTTTGAATTTAGCAATAGAGTAAAAGGGGTTGTCATACAGATAGCATTGGATCTAATACGCATCGAAAATCGCAACATTTTGATAAAGATATTGTTTTGCAAGCAAAACAGTATTTTTTCACCAAAAAGACCTTGTTGAGTTAACTCATTGGTTGAATCAAATATTAGTGTTTCCACCTTCAATAATTCCCCAATGATTTTTTGGCTTTCAGAAAGCGATACCTGATATTGTATACTGAGATCTACTCCTTCATAATAAATTGATTTTTGAGCATAAAGAATCAGTTTATTGAATGTTATCGATTCAATCAAGTTGTTCAAATACTTGTATTCGACATTTTCTTTGATATCTATACTTGTTTCATTTTGTAAAAGAATTTTTTTATAGTTTTGATTAAAATTTTTTGGATACTCTGACAACATACTAAAGTTAGCATTCGTTGCATCAATATATGAACATACAAGCTTTAAATCAAAATTTGAGCTCAGAGCGTTATTCAAGATCATCTGATTTATTCTCAAATTATAAACATTCGAAAATAACACTCCAACTATTGTTGTAAGCTCTACTTTTAAATTTATTAGAGTTGGTAAAAGTGGATTTTCTACTTGTTTATAGTCATTGATGTTCACATCATCATTTTCTTCTTTATCCACATTATCTACAAGTTTTAGCAATCGTTTGTTTTCATAATAATGATTATCTAGCGTTTCAAACATTACTTGTAAAATATTTTTTAGCGAGTGTGAGTTATAATGCGTTTTTATAGTAAGAGAGATTTGAGAAATAATATTTTCAACAATTGAAGATGGAATTGTGACAGTGCTAAGTTGCTTTTCCATTCGTTGTGCCGAAGTAAGCTTAACATTTGATGTAGTTAAATTAGCCGAGTTCTTATGTTTGATTATGTTTTCTGATTGAGAGCCAAATAATTTTTTTTGTTTTCTGCAAAAGCAAATATGGTTATTGTGGATTATTAAATGGTTTAAATTAATGTTTGTATAGTTTGCAATTTTATAAAGTACACTGAACTGTCGACTATTACATAGTTTTCCACAAACTATGCTGGATTCTTGTAGTTCTTTATAATGGCTCGTATAATTTTTTGGGTTAGATTCTTTGCTGCTTTGAAGCCCGCCAAATGTTAGTATTTTACCTAAACCACATTCAGCGAAAATATGCTCCGCAAATAAAACATTTTCTATATTTTTGTTAAGATTATTCTCCAAAATAATATTATTTAGAGTTGAGATAAGAGTAAGGACAATTGCTTTTGCAGATGAGTACATTGAGCTCGACCATCTAGAAGCTACCAAAAAAACCACAATTCTGTACACAAGAGATGGGCCATTTTCAATATGGAACACTAATTTTTTAATTCCATTAACTAAAGGAAATGGCCATTTCATTAAAAGCAATGACATCCATAATACTATTTGATTATTAGAAATTTTTTTCCCATCAGAATGTTGTTGTGCATCCAAAAGTTTTTCCCAGATTTTTCTACAGATGCTGTTATATACAAGTCTTGAAAGGTTTATTGGATCTGAGCTTCCAAAATTTGTAAGGTTAGACAATAATTTTTGTTGGTTAAGCTGTAATTTTGGCTCAACTGGTTGAGGTATTGAATATTGAGTAGAGGTATCAGTATCGCCGATCTCTTTTTTTTCTATATAATAAGCATTGTATGATTTTTCATATAAATAAGAAGTTATAAGTAGCCAGCATGAGCTACAGAAAATATTATTATCAAAATTTCCTAACACCAATTCATCCAAATTTTCATTATTTAAAGATGAAGTGCCTATGAGCTTATCAATTGTTTCTTTCAATATACTTTCGATATGTAAATTTTTCCGTATTGTATAAAACTCGTAATTCGTATTATTTTTAAAACCTAGTTGCCCATAGCTATATGGTACCAAACCACTTAAAATAGATATTCCAACTAATGCAAAAGATGTTTTTTCTGATATAAGCTTTGGTGGTAATTTACTTGAAAAGTATTCGTTATTTTTATCAACTTTTATAAGGTTTAAGTTAGAAAGAAAAATATTTTTATATTCCCAATACTTTTGATCTAAATACTGATTTTGAGATAAAGTAGATTTATTATTTTCACTAAAATCATTAGAGTTTGCAAATTTTTTGTTCGCTGTTCTTGCTACAGAAATTAATCCAGAAAGTGGTGCTGTTAAATAATTTTTTAGTATTATTCCAGTATTCAAAATATATAAAGTATTTCTGTTTTTCTCTATTTTTTCTAAAGAGTTTTCTATAAGATCAATTGCATTTATGATTCGAGCAAAGATATCATTAAATAAACAAAGATTACTTTCAAGCATACAGATGTAAGATACACATAAATAAGTAGAATATGCAAAAATTTCTATAATTTGCAGTAGTGTAAAATATTCAGTAGATTCATTAATTTGACTAAGGTAAGATTCAATAATCTTTTGCCTTTCAGATATTACGTTGTGAGGCAAAAATTTTAGCTGCAATTTAACAATAGTACAAACAATCTGTACTATTGTTTGCAAAAAAGTGCAAAAATTTAGATCGGTTACAATTTTTACAAAGTCTTGATGTTTTGGTTTATTATTATTATTTAGCTCAATGTCGCCAAAAATAGTAAATGCTTGATTTTCAAAAATTGGAAGTTGGTTAATTATTAATCCTAATTTCTTGATATCTGAAAAAACTAATGAGTTTTGAGAAGAAGAATACTGCTTGTCAAAAAAATCAATGAAGCGAATGACTCCATTCACAGAAGCCAAAAGGGAATGCTTATTTTGTGAAATTATTTCCTGGTGAAAACTATATTTTATTCTTTCAGTTATAAATTTAAATAAATTCAGTTGGTTTTTATAATCGGCAGGAGTAGATATACACCATTCAAGACTACTTGAGATAGATGCTGCCAATATTCTGTCATCAAAGTAATCTTTAAGATTCAAAAAGCCTGTTGCCAGTTTTTCCCAATATGAAATATTATCTTTAGACTCAATTAGTTTTACATCATTTAATGAATTTAAAGCTTTCATACATTGCTCACTAAAAGAAGAAGACAGTCCAGGATTAAAAGAATTAACATATTTGACAAGCCCACCCAATGCATATATCGAATTTGTAATTATTTGGGCTGATGAATTTTTTGAGTTTAAATTGCAGATTAAAAACTTAAATATCTCTAATGCATTATTTGGTTGGTTTTGATCTTGTATATATTTCTTAAAAACATCTATAGTTGTTTCTGCAATCGGGTAAACGTCTGAATATAAGGATATATCGTTTAGTGCTATCATCAAATTTTGCTTGAATGCATTAAAAGTCAATAATGATTCCAAGTTTTTTTTCTCGCCCTTTTGCAGTAGATAAATCATTGTTAGCATAGAAGTATTGCCATAAACATTTGCATTTCCTGTTTTAAAAATTTTACCTAAATAAGCTATTCTATTTGTTAAGCCAGCCGACTCAAAAATATGATTGTCTTGGACACTGCTTATTAGTCTTTGACTTTCGTCTTTCCCATTATTTATTGCTAAGTTTGTTCTAAAAGAATCAGAAAAAAATTCAATTTCATCATTTTCATTGAGCGTTTTTTCAAAAGCCCCACGATAAACACTTCTTCTCATCAATTCAGCTTCTTTATCCATTAAGACAGCAAAAAATTTTGAGCACCCATAAGCGGCCAAATTATAATCTACTTCTGATTCTAAACAAATATTTTGATTGTAAACTAGATCTACAATAGAATTAAAAGTGTATTTTTGAGCTAAATGGTCAAGCCAAAGATCTGAGGGATAATTTGAAATTGCATCAAAGCATAAACACATTATCCTAAATGATAGCGAGTCTAACATTTGAGAATTAGACTTTTCAAGAAAGTGGAACACTAGAGGCAAAATAAAATCCGATAAAATTCGTGTATAGAGTTCATATTTTGGATCATTTTCTATGCCAAAGGCATCACTTGAGAATTTTGGAATGTGCAAAAAAAACTCAATAAAAGCTAACAACGAATTATAGTGAACTTTAGCATTATCATTCAGGTTTTTTTCTGAAATGAATTCACTGACAAGTTTAGTAAGGTGTGAATGTAACCCTAAAGCTAACCATATTTCTTCTAAGTTCATTCCTCCATGTATGCCACATGCTAGAACAGCTTTCATTATAATAGATAAAAAAAGCCACCCATTTTTCTTTATACCACTGTCAGAAATTCGCTCTATTTTATGATATAACAAAGGTATTATTTTACCAGAAAATTGTTCACCATCAGATTCAAGTAACTGAACAAAGGCGCTGATAATAGAAACGTTAATTTCAAAAAATTCAAAACCAGAAGATGAGTTGTCATCATTGCTAAATGCAAAGCCAAAATATCTATCTACAATCGAGGCAAAGTCTATCCAAACTTTTGGGTTATTAATTACAACTTTGCTTAAAAATGTTATGGCCAAAATTTGACTTCTCATGTTTTGTATTTTGCATCCTGCTAATAAATGATCATTTCGTTGTTCTAATTTGTTAGCTATTTTGACAAGTTCCATTGTTGCCAAGGCATCGCTACGAGAAGCTAGAGAAGGTAAAACTTCTAGTAAAACTATTTTTTTAAGATTAGTTTGTTTTAAAAATTCTAAAACACGAATAAAAGTGCATATTGAAAGTAAGTTATCATCTTGTTTAACTTTACAGGTTATAATAAAATTTTTAATCAATTCGCAAAAAACAACTTCGCAAGATGGATATACATTGTTTAAGCCTAGTTTTTCGTAAAAAAAAATTAAACCAACTAGAAATTCATAGAATTCTGGATATAAAAAGCTAATGTTTTTTGTATCATTTGTGCTAGAATTAATTGATGTAGCAGTGATTAGAAAGTTCAGGTATTTAGATATTTGTTTTGCAAATATATTTGAAAACCCCAGATTCAACCGATTTACCAAAAAATTGTCCATCTACATATTATTATTTAAGATTTTTTTAAAAAGTTATTATTTTTATTTTTATAAATATATAGAATATTAAGATATATTACCTCGCATAATAATTTTTTTAGAGAGTCAGGTGACTGAGTTGGGATGTTTAATCTTTCCAAATTGTGTAATAGTTCTAAAGCCATATTTTTAAGATTCATATCATTTCCATTCATAGAAAATTTGACAAGAGGATACCAGCATATTGGTGCAAGTATAATAGATAGTTGGTTGTAATCCCATTTTTTTTGAATTTCACCTAGCAAATCTAATAACAACTTTTGATGAGTAGACAGCACTTCTTCTGAAAGATAAACGCTAATGATTATAAAGGTGCAAGCAATAGCTAAATATTTTTCGTGGCTTGGATTACAATGACTACCTAGACATTTCTCTACATTTATTCGAATTTTAATTTAAGTTATACTTGATAAAATATAATGAAAAATATTATACTTACCTAATTTGTTTAAAGTGATAAGCAAGCACTCGATTGTTAAAATAATATTTTTATCTATAGCAACAAAGTTATTTTTATCAATAAACGCATAGCCTTCTTGATATCTACTAATTTGATTCAACAGAATAGATAAAATTGAGTACAAATTTTCCCAGCAGTTAGCTTCAAATTTCTGAATATAAATTATTTCATGATTACTCAATGGTTGAATTTCTAAAATATATAAATTATTTAAAGATTCGGAATATGATAAGTTTGTTTTTCTTTCTGAAAAAATCCAAAAGATCAAGGTATTATAAGCTCTATCAGTTAATAGCTTCATAGTACAGATCCAATATATATAGTTGTAGTCCAAATTTATGTGTGGGTTTTGAAGATGATTTTCGCTTGTAATATTATAATCTGTTTTAGATTCTAAAATATTAAAAGATACAAAGTCTGCAGTAACACTTTTATTAAGCTCTGATATAAACGAATATAATAATAATAAGACCTGTATAGATGTATTTGTAGATATCTCCTTAGAAAGAAAAAATATTAGACTTTCAAAATGACTAAATATTCTTGCTAATGAATCAATAGCATTTTTTTTAACTGATCCCAGTATAGTTGGATCCAAAAAGCACACTTGATAGACACATTTGTATAGATTTAAATAATTTAAAACGTTCTTTTCATTTTTAATAGAGATAGATAAATGCGTGTTATAATCTTTTATCTCAGAATCACAAGAAGTGCATAAGTGTGTTTCAATAATTCTAAAAATGACAGGCCAGTAACGACTATTACTAACTGCTATATCAATCAATGGGTTATGTTTTGATAAAGATTGTATTTGTAAAAAATCTATTTCGTTCGGTTCATCTTTACAAAACTCGATAGATATGTTTTTAGAATTATTTTTTTTGTTTTCACACTGAGTAGATTCTTTTTTTTCTAAAAATAACTGTAGTTCTATGGTTTCAAGCCAAATTCTATTAATGCAGTCAATTATAGTCGATACATATATCTCACAATGTGATTTTTTTAAACTAAAATCAAGCTCATTAGATTCTATGGAGTTTAAGAATCGTTGAAATTTAGTAATAACAGTGGTATGATCGATCCATCCCCTAATTGCCCATAATGTAATTCCTTCTATACATTTTAACAGTATAATAGGATTTTTGTTTACCCATGATTTGTTTAATAATAAATTGCAAGTCTGTGTAAAAAAGTCTTCTAACTCGCTAGAACTTAAAGGAATATTACTAATATTGATCGGTTTTTCATTAAAAAAGTAGTTTATAGAGTTAATTTGGATGTTTTTGTGTGTAGAATCCAATTTTCTAACAAGTTTACTCAGTTGCGGATGAGTTGATGTTTTTGCTGGTTTTTGCATAATAATAGGATAAAAGTAAGAGTAAAAGAGTTCTTTGATTAATAATAGATTTTTAAAAATTTAATTATGTAAACAGAAGAATAAACCAAAATTGGCAGAAATCTGAATGGTTATAAGTGTATTGTTATTTTTGCAATATTACAAATCAGAATTAAACCTGTTTTTAATTTTTTTAATTTGATGGAATGGATTCTTAAGCCCCAGCGTTAAATTAGCGAATTGTTGCCAAGGATTGTATCGACTAAATGGAAATAATGTGTTCAATTTTTAATGTAGTTAATTAATAATGAATTATTGTGAGCTAAAAAAATATGTAATCTCATGTTCTTTGATCATAATTCTTTGGCTTATAACTGCGTAGTAATATATATAGCTATTTCAAGTTTGCATTACCAGAACACTGATATCACTATATGAAGTTAGAATTAATCCAATTAATTTTAACAATATGGTTAGCAAATTTATAAAACTGCAAATAATAATGCCAATTTACCACTTTAGCTAAAGTATTAAATAATATATATCTTTATATTTTATTTAGCCGAAAGAAAAATTGTTCAAAAGAATATGCATAATATTAAAAAAAGTTTAAATGAGTAAAAAATTGATTGGTTAATTCCAATTATTTTAACACTAAGTTCTAAATTATACTAGTCTTCATTTTTTTTATTTTTAAAGTTTTTTTTGTGGTTCAATATCCAAACTACTTTGCCGTCATCATCTTTAGATTTCGTGACAATTCTTCGTTTTGCGTTTGCAAACCAGTTTTTAATTTGAGTTTCCGTTAACCCAGTAATATGAGATAGCTGCTTTTTTGTATAACTATTTGGATATGGATGCTTATAGTTATGATAAATCCATCCATATAGAGCTCTTTTAGCTTCTTGGCTGTATGTTGCTCTTGTTTTTTTATTTGAAAAGCTTTGAACATTTGCATCATTTTTATTACATGTAGTATACGCAAAACTAGCGTCTGACTCATTGGGGATTGCGTTATAAAATTGCGTTTCTAGCAAATTGCTATATACTGTACTACAATTCTCGGGTACATTTTTATTATTACTTACAGCTTGATCTACAGATTTATTTAATGTTGTTGTGGATTTTTGCTTTGCACTTCCCAAAATTTGTGATTTAGAAGCAAGTTTAAATGTTTTAATAATTTTTTTGAGGTGATTTTTTTTATCAAAATTTTTAGCTATTTTTTTTTTTAAAAGCGTATTTATAATATTATCTTTATTATCAATTTTTAGCATATTGGATCTGGTGCTGTTTATTAGATCTTTACTTGTTGCTAAATCACATTCTGTATTCAAATACTTATTATTTTGTTTTAAAGTTCGAAGATCTGTACTACAAATAAAATCCTGTATATTGTAATCTGTGATTATTTTACTTTTATGTTGAACCCCAAAATAATTTTGAGAATGCTGTATCTGGGTTGCAAAAGAGTGTAAAGGTGAGGCGGTATTAGTATCATTATATGGGCCGAATGCTTTATTATAAGTACTGTATTGACACGATTTGTAATGATTTGTTAAATGGTTTAAGCCAAGAAATAAAGGATGTGGGATGTTGCTTGATTTGAAGCATAAACAATCTTTATCTTTAATATTTTTATAAAAATTATATTCTCTATCTTTGTTTATATGTTTTTTGTTTTTTTCATAAAGCGTTGATTCTAAATTTAATTCTTTAGCCAAGCTAGCTTTATCTGCAGTGTCATTTTTTAGTAAAAAATTATCTATAAAAGTTTGCTCTTTATCTGTCCATATGTCACTTTCGCAGTTGTTACTAAAATTGGAATCATTTGATTCTGATGTATTAAAGTTTTTGCATTTTCCAACTCCAAATTCATAGTTATCTGATATGTAACTGCAAGGTCTAATATAATATTGGCTAATATCTGCGTTTGAGGAAATCGGGCGTAACTGTTTGTTTGATATGTAAGGACTCGGCCGATAGCTATTAGATACATATTCGCTTATTAATCTTTCACTTGGCTTATTATGTAAAAAAGTTATTGAGGATGGCTTAGTGTCGGTAGATAATTGGCTTAATAATTGAGCTTGGAGAGTGCTATACTTGGGATTATATAGTATCTCATTATTAGCACCACTAATATCTATACTTTGACAACTTGCATGATTCCGTTTAGTAAAATTTGAAATATCTAAATTTGAAAGAATATTTCTTTCTAATACAATTTCTTTTTTTCTTTCTAAAAAAGCTGTATTGGTATTTAAATGGGGGTTGTTGAATAGAAAATCAGAATCATTTACATTATAGAAATTCAAGTTTGAACTATTCATTCCATTAATATTGCTATAAGAATTTTGCATGCTATCTTGAGTAAGATAGTTTGATTTTAACAAAAAATTTTTATTGAGCTGCAACGCAAAATTATTTGATCCGTTTGGATTATTTATCATGGTAGAGAATACACCCGTATTAAAATAGTAAATAGAATTTCCGAACCTTTAATGACTTTTTTTAATCTAAAACTTTACGCTATAGCGATTATGATCTTAGTTTAATGTCAATGAGACTCGCAATTATGTGATTTAAATTTTCCCCTATATTTCTAATACGATATTATATGTAATCAAATTCTGTAGAAAAAAAACAATACACATGCGATTTCTATACTAAATAATAGTTGTAAAACAAGTATTAATGCTGAGCCTTCATATAAATATTTAATGTTTACAAAATAGCAAGTTTTTAATAAAACACAGAAGTGTAATCGCGACTTACTAATATTTGGTACCCTGGGATAATCTAGCTGTTAGAGATAAAAAGATAAATGTGCATACAATTAAAGGAATAAAAAAATATGATGTTTAAATGTTTGTAGGCGTTATTCGATCAATGTCTATATATATCTTGTCGCATATACCGTATAAAATAATCTAATAATAAATATTGCAA
>MBFR01000019.1:24187-34846 GCA_003086735.1 Smittium simulii
GGCTTATCAGTGTGTATGAGCTTTTAAATTTTTATCCTTCCGTTCATTTTTATAATATTTCCATTAGCCAAGTTGCTATCACTAAAAAATTTTATTCTCTTGTATTTATTTGTTTCTTTCCACCTTATAGTTTTTTTGAATACCCTTACACGCAAAAAATGATTTTAGAATCCAAAAATCCTAGAAAATTAATTACTTACAACCCAACCCCATATATTGTTCATAAAATAATTTTTTAAATTATAAATTCTGGGATTGTATTATTTATTTGATAAGTACGTGGGAACTGTATTTTTTTGCAACTTTGTATAATCAAGCGTGTAACAAAAAATCCTAATAATGTCATGTATTTATCAAAAAACAAATAAACTACCACATTTGTGATTTAAATCAAATATTTTTGACTGAGTGTATAACATTATATTATTATTTTCGAGTATTTGATATTTTCTCATTATTGTAGTATAATTAAAAGAGAATTTACTATTGTAAGAATAAAAAAAAAATGCATATGCATATGCATCTAAATTTAAATTTTAAAATACTATTTCAAAACTTTACAAATAACAGTCCTTTGATTTAAATTATCTATATAAACAGCCAATTCTATCTACTTTTTTAGATAAAAACAAATTAAACATTATATTACAGTTTACTTTCTTTTAAACTATTTAGTATTAGCTATCTTGTGTATTTTAACCTATTTTGAATTATCAATCATGAAAACTATTACCATATTTGCTATTATTGCTGTCTCTGCTCCAGTTTTTTCTCAACATTTAAACAGAATAATTGGTGGCGAAAGTGTTAGACCAAATGTTTACCCAAGTGTTGCTTACATCGCTGATTCCTCTACATCTACTATCTGCTCAGGCAGTTTGATTGCTGGCGGATGGATTCTCACTGCTGCTCACTGCTTATACGGAGGGTCTGCTAAGGATACCACTGTTACAATTTCCGATTCCGTAATTGGAAATAACCCAAAACTTTCAATTGAATCTTACTTTATTCACAAAGATTACGAGCCAAGATCACAAAAGGTATTTCTATTATCCAACAATCGCTATTTTTTCTAGTACTTTTAAAACTATACACACATATATTATCTTTGCCCAAAAAAACTAATTTATTTTGATATATTAGAATGATATTGCTGTAATCAAGCTTACTCAGCGTGCAGTAGGTACTCACGCAAAAATATCTTCTGTCAGAATTACAGATAATATGCGTTTAAGAGCATTTGGCTGGGGCGCTAGAAACAACAGTGAACTTGTTGCTTCCACTTCTCTCCAAACAGTACTTTTAGAAACTGCTCCATCAAGTGAGTGCAAAAAAAATTATCCTTTATTTGAAGGCAATGGTATTGGAAATCAAATATGCACAGGTAAAACTCCTGGCAATGATACATGCTTGGGCGACTCTGGCGGTCCATTGATGGTTTTAGAAGATGGCACTTGGAAACTCGCCGGTATAACTAGTTTTGGTGCCTGGCCAGAAGGCTCCAAAAGCTCCGGTCTTTGTGGATCTGACGATGTTGTTGGTATTTACACAAATGTCAATAAATACATGGCCTTCCTTACAACTTCTACTAATGCCACTTCCCAATCTTTCCTTTAATTTAACAAAATTTGTATTTTATTTCGTTATCAATATATCTATTTAAATATTTATGCTGTACTTTATTTTTTTAGCAACTGTAACGCTTTTAAATATATATATATTGAATTTTTCAAATTTTTTTAACAAGTGAACATTATAAAAATCTAATTATTGATACTATATGAAAACAAGAAATCAGAAAATGATATGCATTTGAAACTATTTTTGCAAGGCTTGATGGGTTTTTATAAGCAAGTTTTAATATATATATATTTTTTTTTTCAAAAAAAAAGCTTTAAAATATCTGCTTTTATTGTCCGTTTATTAAAATATTTAACATGTATCTAAAAATCAAGTATTTTCCAGCTTCTAAAACAGTTTATTACTTGTTTTTAATATATTTTAAAATTTTCTTTTAAAAGAAATTTGTACTTTACTTGCATCTCCCATTGATAATTGCAGAAAGGGGATAAAACTATGCACAAAATTACATAGTCGATTATTTGAGCAAGTTGTATATGAAATAATTATAGGCTGATATAGCAATGAAGAATCTTTTATTATTTGGGATTGTTGGAATAATTTAGATTGAGCTTGAATTTTATAAAATTTAATTAACTCTTTCTGATTTAAAGTTATTTTGTTTATAAAGCAAGGGTTGTTGATATCAAAAGTAATATTTTGATTTGGTGAATCAAAGAAATTGATTCTATACACGGAATGGCAATATAAGGCCCTAGCGATTGATATCACGCTATATTTTATATTTATGTATGGTGATTTCTTATCAACGCTGATAAATGTAGTGTCGTTCCATAAAATCTCTTTTCCTGGTAAACTACCAATATGATCAAGTGTATTTAAAATGGCACTAGAAGGAATATGTTTAGAAAAAACCCAAAAATTATCTTTCTTTGTTGGCTTATAAAGTAAAATGCCACTCACAGAAATATTAGAGCTTGAACTGGCATAGCTAGATTTAATATATCCTGCAATTTTTTTTATATCTTTAAGCTCTGGGGGGTAAATAGAACAAGATACCCATTTTATAGTTTTAGATAAGCACAAATGAAGTAGCGTATCACTATTAAACAAACTTGAAAGTGAAATATACTCGCTATTATCCCAAGTACATTCTCCAGTGATATAATTAAAATTTGCTATGTTTGAAAGTATACTATTAACTGTTTTTTCAATAATTTTTTGCTGATTTTGCAATAAAGAAACTACTGGAGTTATATTAACTGAATATAAAGCACGCCCATAAAAATTATCAGTAGCTTCGGTGTCTGATATAGTCTTTCTAATAGAATTTCGTTTAAAAATTGTGTTAGTATTACTTGGATCCTCTACCCAGTTTAAATTATTGCCAGTACATATTTTCAAAAGATCTTCTTTAGTAAAATCAAAAAGTAAAGGGCGAAACACTTTCAGCGATTTTGAAAAAGACGAAGAAATGATTGGGTATTCATCCAAAACTCGGGTTCCAGATAACCCAAACAACCCACTTTGTCTACTTAACCTCATTAAAAATGTTTCGCATAAATCATTTCTATGATGACCAGTCATTAAGTAAGATATTGCTTGTTTTTTGCATAAACTCTCAATGGCCTTGTAGCGCTCTGCCCTAGCCACTTCTTCAAGTTTGGGCCCGACAGGTGGTTTTTTAAATGATGAATAATAGGTGTATTTATAAGAATTTCTTAGTGAATCCAAAGTATTTTCTACCACCAACCGTTCTTTATCAAAAATATTCACAGAGCACTCTATAAAATCATGAGCCCATTTTAATTTAATTATCTGAGGAAAATATCCTAAATTAATATTGTAAATTTAAAGAAAATCAGATTTGACAATTTTTTTAGACAATTTAATCAGTGTAGGTACCAAGAATTCTTAAAAATTCGCATGCCTTTTCCGCATCATAAAAACTTTCCTTTCGAAGACTATGATCTATTATAATTGGAATGCAGCGCTCAGATATTGTACTATTTTTTGAGAGGTAAGCAAGTGCCATACTATCGATTCCGCCGGATATTGCTAGCCCTATTTATTTATAAAAATAAACAAATAAATTAATTCCAAACCAGTGAAGGTTTAAGCTTATATATAAAATGTATTTAAAAGCAGTTTTACCGTACTTTAGCTTGGGTGTATCATAGAGCTTTAATATAGAATTGAATTTTGAAAGTACTGCTACATTGCTATGGATTATAGACATAATATAATTGAAAAATAAATATTAAAGAAAAAAGTATGAATTAATTAATAAAGCCAAAGGAAATGTTAGCGTGTAGATGAAGGGGGTATAAAAAAGTAATTGAATCAAACATGCATTAAGTTTGGTTCGATAGGCCGTAGAAATGTAAATAATTTATTCACAAACTAATCTGAAAATAGCTATAATCGAGTTTAGAATACGCTATCCAATTGTAGCCATCCAATTTCTAAAAGCTGCGATGAAATCCTAAATAAAGCTTTAATGCTAAATTGGCCACATATCTGAAAACATATTGATCTACATAAATTATAAAAATAAATTTATAAAAATATACTAGTTCTCATGACCAACTAGGGTCTCCGCGGGTTTGGGTCCAGGTCATATCGATCTACAATCTACAAAATTATCTTTGAAATAAAGCAAAAATCTACAACCTACAAAATTATCTTTGAAATAAAGCAAAAATCTACAACCTACAACCATCCCAAAATCAATATTTGTGATATGGTCATTTTATTCTTACGTCTCTTGAGATAGTTGATAGTAATACTATGTCCCAAAAGGCCCACAATAATATTCTATCTTAAAGCATGCTAATATTTGATAGATTTAATGTTGTTTTTTAGCATTTTTATTAATAATACTGTTCGTAAATTGTAACTTTTGCTTTTTAAAACTCATTAAAATAATTAGTACTCATGAGCTTAAAACATCATTGCTGAAGTGGCCTTTTTTAAATAAATAAACAAGTAATGTATCTATATTTACTTTTATTTTAACGCATGTTGGTTTTTTGAAACAAGAAATGATCTTGTGAAAAAAAAATACACAATAATTTTTTTTTTTAAAATCCAATTCTTTAATTGCAGCTAATATATAATTGTAGTTTGGCAAAAAACAAGCCAAGGAATACAATTTTTAAAAAACCTTTAAAGATGCAAGTATTGTATTACCTTTTAGGCTTAAAATAACAGTCCCATCAAAAATAAATACCGTGTTAAACATATTAATTATAAGAAAAAAAATTATAAATATAAATATTAAATCAAAAAATATTTTTTTATAGATAAAAAATAACAATAGAAAAATGGGGTTTATAGTTTATTTTGTATTATATAAATTTAAAATTTTATAACGCATTATATTGTTATAAAGCACATTTTTCATCCATTAGTGGTTTACGTTACAAAAAAATTTTATTAATGTTTCTAATTATAACCTTTTGGTTTTTAAACTAGTGTTATTGTTTAACCTAGGTCTACTCATAAATTTTAAATATATATTGTAAAAGGTCTATCTAAATTGGATTGACCTTAAATAATTTAACAGAATTGGCGTTTATAAATTTAAGCATAAATTTCAACATATATTGTAGCTTGATTTTTAAAGGTAAAAGCTATACTTGCTGATATTTATTTGCATTTTTGTATTGTACAAATACATTGAAATACTTTGTTTTTATCAAAATTTTACTCAAAAGTTTTATGAAAATAATTAGCGCAAATATATCTGAAGTAAACAGCGTAAAAAGAATTTCATTTCTAGTTACAATAAATATATATTTACGTTTGGAATGCTTGTATGCTTGCTCTGAATAAAAATAACAAAATTCAAATACTAAAAACTTATAAAAATAAAATAAAATCAACATAATAAAAAAATATTTATTAATTAAATCATAAATATACCAATACTAGCTTATATTGCAAAATATATAAATGCATTGAGCTATAATAACAATCACTGTTAGATTTTTTAATAAACCAACATAATCGATATTTTGGGTGCTTTTTAAAATTTTGTTAGTTAAGCAGGACTAAAATTATTAAGATAATTAGATTGGCCTTTCCAGTACTACATAAATTCATTAATCTAGCCGAGGTTTATGTAATAATAGCAGAGATATAAAGTATTAAGCTGTAAGAATCTTAGAGATCAAACCAGTTGGGCAATTAGCAAGCAAAAATTTCTGCAAATTAACTGTATAAAGATAATTTTCTTAAAAATTTACTTTAAAATATGTGTCTTATTAAAGAACTGGCTGATCCATTTGATAATATAGCGAGAAGATTTAAAAATATGCGTGAAGATAATGTCTTTCCAGGATTCTTAATGGACTCAGAATACTAGCTACTGTAGAGTTTTTCTGGTTGCTAACTACAATTGTATTATTTCGTAACTCGCATCATAAAAGGATGAAGAAAATAAAAGCGTCAAGTGAAGTTGTTGATTTTAATATATAAACAGAGGCAATCGTCAAAAGCTCAAAGCCCTGAGTATCTTCCAAAGATAAAGACTAGAGTAGTTAATATCAAATCACTTTGGTTAAACATATAAACTGGGAGTCAGCATTATGGTTATAATGTAGCATATAATTGTACTGAAAGCGGTTTTAGCCTCGCAGTTTTGTTGGATATATGAAATGGACACAATTATTTTAAGATAAAAAAGCTAAACAATAAGTTGTGGCCTCCAAAGTTCTTCTTGGAGAAAATATCAAACGCATTCTTTCATATAGTAAACGATTTATACAAAATAACCTATATTTGAATATTTTTAATCCTGGAATTTTTATATTCGAAATATCCATAGTTGTTATAGCCGACGTCAATTGTCAATTGTCAATGTATGTGATTTTGGTTTTGAGCTCTTTAAAAAAATAGGGGTCTAATTTTCGCGTATACATTGCCCCGGTAGCGATAAGACCTTTTTGAAAACATATATGACAGTATTTAGTTGAGTCAAAATCATGTTTTCAAACACAGAGCTGAAAAAAATAATATTTGCAAGGTTTAGAGTTAGAAGAAACATGGTAATATCTGGGCACTGGCTCGCAAGAGCTCATTATAATATGACTTATAGTAGGTATGGGTCTGGTAAGCAGAATATTCTAGTTAAGATAATCTAAGATATATAGCTTATATTGGTACTATTGCCAAAATAGTTAATCACAATTATTGAAATTTTTACTCAAAACTTTTGATCCAGTGAAAGAAACAGATTGCGTTAGCAATTTTGACAAAATCTTTTCGGGGAGGAGTGAGTGAAAACTTTCTGAAAAGCGGTTAATGATGTTAAACTCAATAAAAACCCCAAGAGTAAGAAACGAAAATTATAGTTATCTAATAACATTAAATGTCTAATCGATAACAATAATATTGGTTTTGAAAACTGGGTGATATTAGAACGTCCGTTCTATTGATTCTAGCAGAAATAAGAACGGCTATAACCCGTTTTCTTACCCAGTACAACCGTGGATGCAGCTATTCATGCTTTTAGAACAAAGAGGTAAATTTTTTTACAAATGAGATTAATAATGTATAAAAGCTTTTTAAGGTGAGCCAGATTTATGTTTTGATGTTATTATGGAATAGCTGTAATGAGACATCAAGACTTTAGGCAAAATACAGAGATATAAAGTGCGCAGAGTAAACACTATTCCAGCTGAATGGTACACAGTACTAAGTCATGGTCAGTTTAATTTTCTAACCCGTATTGGATTATTCAAAGTCAAGTTCTATAATATATTGTAACAAAGACCTGTAAGACCTCGCAGATATCTTCTCTTACTAATATGGGGCCTTTTAGAGTTAAAAAACTATTAGGAATTAATCTTATATGTATCATTATGGAGATGATTCAAAAGCTTGTTATTAATATATAAAAATGGCGTTGTGGAATATTGGCAGGATTAGTTGAATGCAATGGGGCTTTAAAAAAATAAAGAATTATTCCGCAAAAAGTAACAATTTATGAAATCCTAGCCTCTAAAAAAAAACCAAGAAGCCTATCTTATCGTCTGTTATCCTTTATAAAGCATATGAAATAGTTCCAACCAAAATATTATTTTATAAACTAATAAAAATTGGTAGATAAGGCCTCTACATTATTTAACGTTGCATTTTGAAGCAGTTGGGGTAGTGGAACTGCGATGTGGAATATTTCCAATTTTTTTAATTAACAGGGGAACTAGAAAGGGCACACAATGCCTCCTATCTATTTAATAGTTTTTAAACCCCCTTAATGAGAAAAATATAACTTATTTAAAGTCGAAGATGCGAAAAAAATGATTCCTAAAACTTATAATTATAAATAATTTATTGGTCATATCCGGCTCGATGAAAGGGCTCAGAAAAAATATGCTGGAGTTAAATTGAGCGCCTAAATATAATATACTCTTTGGAGAATCAAAATGTGATTTAATAGCAACCGCCAGAGTCATCTTGAAATTTAATAAGATGACGCTAGATGGGATAAAAATCTAAGCAGTAGCTAAATGTTGCTACTTAGGTGTCCATATATACAACGACTTGTTGGTACATAATTGAATTAGCTTCAACGTTAAGAGGGTAGACAAGATTGTTAACATATAAAACTGTTTCATAACTACTAAATCAAGTTGACTTTAATAAAGATATCCTCTACTAGAGAAATTATCGAGGCTAAGCCGATATACGAAGAAGAGTCGATTGTAACATTAAAAAAATTAAAGGGTTTGCAACGGGTGCTTAATGCGGCTTTAATAGGTTTTATAGGTATTTATAAAAGTGATAAAGGTGAATAACATATGGTAAGAATTCCCAATTCATACTATAGCGGTATCTATGGATTTGAAAGAAAAATAACTTTCAAATTTTTTGGTAACATTAATACTTCGGTTGTAATGCTTTAGTACGACTCAGATAATAGATTCGATTAAATTGGCCAGAAAATCCATACTTTGGGGACAAGATGAGATGGAGTTAAATATCGCTTAGTGCACATTAGTGTTTGTGAGGCAAAGTATAAGGTATAAATACTATGGCAAATTAACTTGCTAAACTAATGGCTATGTAAAAAGCGCGTGTACTGTATTTGGATTTTTGATAGGTATAACTTGGTATGACTTTGGGCGTACTGGCTATCTCGGAAATAATTTCAGCTTTCACTTTGTTAATATAAGTAATATGGAGATGTTAAGTGTCAATCGTGCAATTGCTTAATTAAAAATGGTCTAAAGAGCAGATCATATTAAGCTTTTAAAGAATAAGAAATTGCGAGTGTAAAAAAAAAAAAGCCACGCTTAAAAATTCAAAATTCTATGTTTGAAAATTCCTTTATAACTTGTGAAATTTTTTAGATATCTAACTTCCAAGTGCTGCCCTGGCGATGTTAGAAATAATATCCAGGCGGGTAAAAAAGCCTCATTTTGATCTTTTGTAAATTTTCTCGAGGGTATTATGTCACTATACTAAAACAAGTTATGTGTATATATTGAGTGTCCTGTTGTGCCCCAGAACCCAATATTATAAGATACATAGACAGAAACAAGTGTCTCTTGAGTCGGGATGTTTTACTAGAATTGCCAAAAGTACACCGGGAAGATATATGTATGCACAGAGAACTTGTGAATGAATTTTTATCTAATGTATTCCTTGGCAAAAAAATGTTGTAATACGCTTGATTTCGCGCAGCAAATAATTTTTATTACCTCAAAATTTTTTTTTGTTTTTTTTATCGTTATATAGGTGTTAATTTATATTGTAAACTTGCTATTAAATTATTTCGGAAATAAAACTTGTAATGTTTTTTGTTGACTTTATAACTAATGTAACATTTTTTTAAGCATATATTTTAGCTACATTCAATAGTTGCAAGTTTTTTATAATTATAAAAAAGTATTAAATTTATTTAGTTTAAAAAGTAACTTTTAAATTAATAAATTTAAACTGCAGTTTAATAATTAGCTTTTAAAAAAGTAAATACATAAATTTTAATGTCACATGAAAGGCTTCAACCAAAATTTTTTTTGAACATTAAATGGGCGTATATGTATAAAAATTCAACTGCAATATTATAGTCATATTTTGTTTTATTATTTTAAAATTTTTTTTATAGTATATAAGCATCTTTTACTATTTTCTTGAAATGTTGATAATTTATAAAAAGTAGTATATTAATTTTATTAATCAAATATAAGAAATATTATACACTCAATAATTTAACTTTATTTTTGTATTTATATAAAAAATTCTATATTGATGTAAAAAAATTAATTTGAAATTGCGCGCAAATAAATAGTGAATTTAGAACTTTAATAATAAATTTGCGTACTATGGGATCTATTTTAATAGAAATAAGTTCCCTACTCTTTTTTTTTGAGAAATAATACACTATCAAGCTTTTTCATTAAAAATAATCTAAAAAAAAATTTGTATAAAAAAGCAAAAAAAATCTTTTGAGTTAATAAAAATACTTTAACCAACTATTGTCAGTATACTTTTACTCATTCTATTTAGTTCATATCTGAGTCTCTGTAAAAAAATTTGCTTTTCACTTTAACATATTCACTTTAGGACCTTCTAAAAAATCACGTTATGTAAATAGAGTTCATACATCCGTTGGGCAGTGATAAAATCGAATCAAGTCACTTCTTAAACGATTAATTCCTCTGTAAAGGCTACAAAGACATAATTGATATTATTAGTTTTGATAACTACGCATTAGCGCCCTATTTCATGTACTTTTTTGTCATCGACTGCATAATATATTTATATATCACCAACTCTGGTCGTCAAATGGTTGTCTGTGCTCTATACTGAGTCAAGATATCCCGCCTTACACACTGATAGATACACTATTGTTGGATCCTAATAACGAGTGTTGTCAATAAAATGATTTTTTGAAAAGTTTATGCTGCTAATGATTATAGTTGAATTTACTTTGTAATAATAGTGCTTATAATGTCTAGACTGCAGTTGCAATGTTTATATTTTAAAGTGTAATTGGTTTAAATAAATTAGAAAAACCTCGAGAATTTATGGTTTGTGCAGATGAGAGATTCGCAAACCAAATCAACA
>MBFR01000019.1:111961-132048 GCA_003086735.1 Smittium simulii
TTCATGTAGTTTTATTGTAATAACTATAAATCTTTGCAAACCAAACCCAATTTATACAAAAAGCGGTTAATTTAAAGACGCATGTAATAGGCGATTAAGACAGATAGAATTATTTAAAATCGAGTAACTTGCCAAACTTCTAGATTAAAAGTGGGAATTTGCTAACTGAAATGTTTAGTGTATTGTTTCTGATTTACATGGGTAATATTAAATAGGCTGTTTTTTTTTTAAATGGGCTGTTTGGAGATTATGGTTTGTTTTCTGTAGGATTAAGCCAGATTGATTTCAAATATAGCTATCTCAATCCACATTTAAAGATGCTAAAACTATGATTTTTTATAAAATAGCATATTGAATCCGGAGATGAATTGTATTAGCATAGTATCGCAATAGTGAAATATTGCAGTAAATTGCGCCATTTTACTACGTTGCATATGGCCGCAAGATTTGAATTCAAGACGAATTGGGTTAGGGATAAACATTAAAAAGCAGGAACACATCTGATTGAACGAATAAGCAGTATTAGAGTAAGGTATATTGCAATTAACATATATCCTTTTTATTAATGAAGAATTTATTAAATTTTTCAGTTAAAAACTGTTTTTTATTATTATTTCATCGCCAATTGTTAGCAAAAAATTTTTATGTCTTGCAAACCAAATCAAAAAAGCTTTTATTAAGATAGTTAGGATGTAATTAAAACCAAAAATATCCACATAGTAATAGATTGAATAATGTAGATTTAGGATATAATTAAAAAAAAATATGCACATAGTAATAGATTGAATAATGTAGATTTAGGATATAATTAAAAAAAAATATGCACATAGTAATAGATTGAATAATGTAGATTTAGGATATAATTAAAAAAAAATATGCACATAGTAATAGATTGAATAATGTAGATTTAGGATATAATTAAAAAAAAATATGCACATAGTAATAGATTGAATAATGTAGATTTAGGATATAATTAAAAAAAAATATGCACATAGTAATAGATTGAATAATGTAGATTTAGGATATAATTAAAAAAAAATATGCACATAGTAATAGATTGAATAATATAGACGAGTGTGATTTTTTTAAAAAAACAGACTTTTTAAAATTTGTAGTAAATGAAGAATTGTTTTGGTGAGTTTTGGGTTGAATAAATGGGTGCAAATGGTGCTGAATAGCTGAATCAAAACTATAATATCATAATATCCCAAAACCTGTATTATTGTATTACTAATCAACTGGAGCCACAAGATTTTTTAGCCAAGATAATCTTTCAATCTATTTCATTGGAAGTTTTATCCAGGTTGAAATCAAAATGTACTGAAATAAATGCATAAGATTGCTTTGTTTTCTTTTTGCGGCTTATGATACATAAAATTGCTATATTTATTTTTTTCTCAAACATTTTTCTGAAATACCCCCGTTTTTATAAGGGCTCTCTCGAATCAAAACCATTCATATTTTCAAATACACTTAGCCAAACAGTATATTTGAATACAGAATGTTTGAGATAATTATTTTCTATAATATAGTAAATGTTTAAAACCAGACTACGAAAAAAAACCCCCCCCCAGCAGACTACGAGTTAACTGCACCAAAAGAGTAATTTAAAGTGCACCTAAATTGTTTGCTTTAATTTTAGCACTATTGTAATGACTATCAGTCAGACAGAAAGAGTTCAATTACATTAGTGATTTTAATTATTTAGCAGTGCCATGAATAATTTATTTAGCCAAAAATAATAGTTTTTAACTATGGTAGATGGATCGAGAACTCTAGATCATAGGTATAAAATACTAGAGATATATCTTCCAGAGAATTGTACACATGGTGGAGCATAAAAGAAGGTTGACCACCGAATATGCCGTTAAAACATCAATTCTTTGCACTCTTTCAATTAGAAAGAAAGTATTCGCTGGTTATTAGCTGAAGAATTTAACTGAATTTATAAGCCGCTGAAATCCAATGGGTTAAATATAATATAATTTTTATCGTAAATAAGGATTTGGCTTCTCCGCAGCGCAACTTTATTCAAACTAAACCTAATAAATCGCTTAAAAATAGCTTCAAGGTTAGACTTGGCCATAATTCAGATTTGGTTTGCGATTATCACACTAAACTTTTTTTGTACTCGGTTTATATGCTTTTTTTTGCTGTTTCTCTTGCAGATGTCTGTCAATAAAAACCTCCTCTTTAAATCCAATCTTTATTAGCTTGACCAAAAATTACACGGCTATTTAATGCTATAAATTCCCTCGATCCTAAATCCGTCTTTATCTCCTTTATAACTTTTATCGTTTTTTCCATAAATAAGTTTTAGACATTGCTATTCAATTATCATGTAATTATTTAATTAAGCCCTATTTTACTCTTAATCAACTGTATTTTACCCTTATCACTCTTATCTAAACACATATTACCCTTATCACTCCTAATAAACTGCATTTTACCCTTATCACTCTTATCTAACCATATAATATATTTTTTATAGGACCTCTAAACTATCTATTAAAAACAACATTCTCGAATGTATTGGGAATACTCCACTTGTTCGTCTCAACTCTATCCCAAAAACTGAAAACTTGTCTTGCGAGCTTTGTAACTTTTATTTTTATACTTTGTGTAACTTTACCAACCGGTATTCTGTTCACATCGGCTTTTATTTGAGTACATTTTCTAATTCTTTTTTTTGTATCTCTCTCTAGTGGTCAAATGCGAATATTTCAATGCTGGTGGTTCTGTTAAGGACAGAATTGCAAAAAGAATGATTGACGAAGCCGAAAAAAATGGCACTTTAAAGCCTGGCTTTACTATTATTGAGCCTACTTCTGGAAACACTGGTATCGGTTTGGCTTTAGCTTCTGCAATCAAAGGTTACCGTTGCATCATTGTTCTTCCTGAAAAAATGAGTCAAGAAAAGGTTATTTTTACTTTTTATCTTTAACCGGATCATATACCTTCTTCTTTATTTTACAGAGAATGTTTAACATCTTTTAATTTTAATTTTAGGTTGATGTCTTAAAAGCTCTCGGTGCAGAAATTATCCGTACCCCAACTGAAGCTGCTTGGGATGCTCCTGAATCTCATATTGGTGTAGCAAACAGACTCGTAAAGGAAATTCCTAACTCTGTCATTCTTAACCAGTACGATAATCCATTTAACCCACTTACTCATTATGAGACAACTGCTGAAGAGATTCTTGAAGCTTGTGATGGCAATGTTGACATGGTTGTTATCTCTGCTGGAACCGGAGGTACTATTACTGGAATCAGTAAAAAGATTAAAGAAAAATGCCCTCAATGTATTGTTGTCGGTGTTGACCCTATAGGCTCCATTCTTGCTCGCCCTGAAAACTTGAACTCGGACATTAAATCTTATCAAGTTGAAGGTATTGGTTATGACTTTATTCCTAAATCTCTCGAATATGGTTCTATTGATTACTGGATGAAGAGTGAGGATAAACCATCCTTTTTGATGTCTCGTAGACTTATTCGCGAGGAAGGTTTGCTAGTTGGTGGATCTGCTGGATCTGCTGTTTACGCTGCAGTACAAGCCGCAAAAGTTTTAGGCCCCGGTCAACGTTGTGTTGTCCTTTTGCCTGACTCCATTAGAAACTATATGACAAAATTCCTTAATGATAAGTGGATGGAGAGTCATGGTTTTATTGAAACTCCTGCATCAAATACAATCAGCTCTAAACCCTCAAAAGTTTATACTATAGGTGATTTGAACCTCAGAAAAGCTATTGTAGTATATACCACTACAACCGTTGAAGAAGCTAGCCAAATCATGGTTGACTTGGCTTTTGATCAATTGCCTGTAATTTCTTCCACTGGTCACCTTAAGGGAGTTGTTACTCTCGGAAATATTGTTTCAAGAATGTCTTCTGGCCATCTAACTCCCAAATCTTCAGTTTCTGATATCATGTTCAAGTTTAACACAGGTTCTAACAAAAAATATAAAGAAATTAGTTTAGAAACTTCATTAGATCAACTTAAAGAATTCTTTGAAACAAACAGTGCTGCAATTGTCACAGAACGCGTAGCTATAAATGAAACCGGTGTTGCTTTCAAACCCGTTCATGTTCTTACACAAATGGATCTACTTTCTTTTTCAATGGGTTATAATTTCAAAATCTAACTTTTTTTCCCGAGTAGACAGTTTTTATATCCTAGATTAATTTTTTAATATTATACGAATTTTATTTTTTAGTAATAATCTATGCTACAAAAGTTTTACAGAACTAGATTAATTTTGTTTTTATTTTACATAATTCATGTTACTTGATTGAGTAAAAGCAGTTTAGAACTAATAGGATACAATTCGAAATATAAAAATCTATCCGAGAGACTAAAGTTATTTAAAATTCAGTAAGCGATAGTAAGGACATTCGAGCACTTTTTTAACCAAGCAACACTATTATAATTCTTTTTTTTTGCTTAAAAATCTTTAAACAAGAATTGAGTTTTATATATAGCGCGAACTTTACAAGTATATTTATTTAAATGATGTGTAACAAGTATTGAGTTTGCAAACCATAGGTTTTAGTGATGCCATTATAGCTATATACTAGAGTATCTACAAGTATTATTATATGCAATATTTATAAATTGATTTGCTAATAGTCAATAGTTCACAAAAAAAAAAGCCACTTGTTATAGATTATAGAAATGTAAATTCTTTGGGGGGGTTGAAAATATCATGTAATTAAAAAATTCAAAAAAGTTGATTTCAATGTAAAATGGGGTAGAATCTATATTTAGATGATAGCCTCTACGCGAAAACAATAGACGATTCCTCCTGAGTAACCCGTTTTAAAAATCCAACTAGTTTTATAAGCAAAGCTTGCCTTATTTTAATAAGACACAGATCTTGTTTTTTTTTTGAATCGATATGACGCAAATGTTAAAATGTATGTAAACTTTGAAATAAATCCAATTGCACATGACGTGCGTCTAAACTAGATAAATTTGAGCTAGTTAAACATAGTAAACATATTTGTTTCAACACAAATATGTATTCACAAGAACATGACTGTTTAAATATGATTTTTTCAAAAATAGTTTATTTCATATTAGCATTTTTTTTGAGGTAAAAAAATGAAAAATACTTGAATTTTTTATTTGAGACTAATACATGTGAAAAATATTCTTTTGATACAGTTGCAAAGACTAAAATTACTTGTATTTCTCCTAATGTTAGTGATCTTTTGTTTGACCTTTATTTCAAATTTTTTAAACTTTAAGTTTTTATTGGTGGGTTCAGCTAGTTTCGCGATTGTCTGATAAAATAGGTTTTTCAAGAAGATACATCACCAATCAAAACCACATTCGATTGTCGCGTTTGAAAAACGTTCTCAACCATATTTGGCAATAGAAAGCCTATTAAGGCATGAGAAAATCAAAAAGCGCAAGTTGGTTGATTTGTGACTATATACCATATATAGCATCTTTGAGGCTGGTAGTGACTGCTTTAAGATTTCACTCTTGATATATATAACAATAGCTTGAACTGATTTATCTCTTCTAAATTTGGTACTTGAATTATTATCTTGTTTCTTTTTTTTTCTGATTTTTTATTATAGGCCTCATTGCTCATTATACAGTAGTCTCTACTTACATTCATAAGTGCTACCCTCTCTCTTTCTCTCTTTTAACATATCTATATCACTGAACAACTTTTGCTACCTCAATAACATTTGAAGGATTTAATTTTAAAATAAATTAATACTAGTTCATACTTTAGACTAGACATAACCTGTTCTATCTTAAAAAATAATTATATAAGAATTTCATACAAGATCTTGTTTAACTCTACGAGTATTTTGTTCAGCAAACTTTTTTATTCATAAGGGTAAGGCTAAAATATCATCAAATCACTACTGGATTTATATCTTATTACTTTAACAATATAATATTTGATAATTTTTAATAATTTATTTTCAATACATAGAAATCCTTGGCTATAACCATAGTTGTATCTGTCTATTTGTATTTTGGCATATTTATTCAACAATATTACTATTTGCATTTTTCCAATCCCTGCATCCTAATCATTTTTTAAATATAAAAAAGCAGCACTGAAATTGAGATATTTTTTGAATTTTAAAGATACATCTTTTCTATAACAATCGATTCAATGTGGTACTACAGAAAAGGAACTGTGCTAACATTACCTGGCATCATAATTGCAGCTGCAACTGTTGGGTATTTTGTTGGCGCTATAGCTCAAATTGCAGTCGCAAAATCCCTTCATCGTATTGTCAGAGGAAATGATTATATTATTGTGTGGATTTGTATTACTGGAGTCATTATGGGTTTTCAAGCTTTGTATGTCATGTCAACTTTCCGCGCTACTTCACGATACTTGAGCTATCCTGCCATTTGGATGCTATATTCTCTAATTGCCGCTTTTCACATTCTATTATTGATTATTAGCTTTGGAGTTGCAGAAACATCCTTAGATGCGATTACTGTAGCGCCTTTATTGTTGTTGGCCGGCTATGTCTTTTGGTATGCAATGAGAGCTAGAAGAGGATATTGTGGTATGTTTTTCTTTCCACTATATTAATCTACTTTATAGAATTTTTTTTTAGTTTAATAATTTTTGGTGTTTTTATTTAGTTGATAAGATTATGGGATTGCCGGATTATCGTATACGCTTAGCTGATAGTTATGGCCGTAGCTATTTTTATTTGCTTGCTAGCCTTATATTCAGTTGGACTTCAAAGATAATGGTTGTGCTTATATTACTTTCTCTTACTATACAATCTTATTGGATTATCAGTGATAATAATGGAGTTAGTAGACCTGGGCAACTCGTGTTGATTACTGTTCCCGAGACAACTAAAAAGTATAATCTTCATGTTTATTGCACTGGAATAAACTCTTCAAGCTCTAAACCCACCTTTGTATTTTTGTCAGAGTTCGGCTATCCTGGAGTAAGTATGATTGATACTGTCAATTCTCTTGGATCTCAAGGTTATGCTGCATGTCTGATTGATCGTCCTGGTTATGGATGGAGTGAACCTGGATATTTTCCTCAGCGTCCTGAAAGCTTGGTTGATGAAATTAATCAAGCTTTGACATGTTATCCTGTTCCAAAACCATACATATTAGTTGGTTGGGGTAATGGGGGTCTGTATGCTCAGCTCTATATTCAAAAATTCCAAGAAAATGTGCATGGTGTTGCTTTACTTAATTCGTAAGTTTCTTTACAATGGGATTTGAACTATTAATAAATTGGATTTATTTCTACATGTTTGCTTTATTAATTAGGTACCCAAGTCAAACAATTTTGCAAGATTATGCTTATAATAATACTGTCGTATTGCAAAACTTGGTTCTTTTAGCTTCTGGTCAATATGGATATTACAACAAAGAATATGAAAAAAGCATTTCTGTAAAATACGAAAATTGGAGAGTGTTTAGTGTTTTTGGATTCGCACGCTCTACTCTTGGAGATTTTTTTGATTGGTTATCTGTCAATACTAAAAAAATTGTAAAAACGTCTTCATACAATAATTATTACTATCAAGCTGTAAGTCTTTTTTTTCATGCACCATTTGAACTTTAAAATACTTTCCAACCTACAAATTTTTTTTTAATAATTTTTTAGCGCTACTTTGAGTATGGTTTTAATGGGAATAGTCTTTACGTTGATCTTTTGAAATATGTTACAAATTCTACCAACTCATTTCTGCAGATGAACTCGTGGCCTCTGCGTTGGCCTAGCTTCCCATCAGGTACTGCAACTTTTTCAATTTCAAAGAGGGATAATAATGCTGGGGTTACAGTTGAAAATTCTGTAACTACAGTAAACTCTACACTAATCTCAGTCACAAATACAACATCAGTATCCAAATCAAACTTTGAAAAAGGGATCAACGATTATAAAGAGACACAAAGTAACTATGGTTATTCAGCTTCAACAACAGAAACTTGGGCAGCAGAAGCTACACCAACATACATCTCTGAAGTAAACGTAGCTACAGATTTAAATAATAGAAAAGCAGCATCTGATAGCAATAGTGATAATTTAGCAGCACGTAAAGTAAATTTAAGCCCAGCTCCTGCATTTCTATCGCCTGTTCCATTATTGATTATGGTTGATCAAATGTCTATTAGTGGAGACTGTCAGTTGGCAAATTTAAAAAACCCACGCGAGTGCCAAAATTATCAAGCTCTTTCATGGTTCAGATATATGCAGCAGTTGCAATATTACCAAACACTTAGCTCAAAAGCAACATTTATTGTGTGTACTGGTCCAGTATCTGAAGATAACAAAGTCTGTAACGAAGACTTTGTTTTATCTCGCCCAACTTGGTTGGCTAATCAACTCATTATTAAGTTTTTTCAATGATATATTTTAAAAGGGATTTCATTGTATGATTTTTGGTTACTGTTTTAATTTTAGATTAAATAACATATTATTTTATTATAATCGTAACATTTTATTATTAAAAAATATTTTTTGCAAGTATAATAGCATTTAATTGATACTGCAGTATGTATACTAGTGATCATCAAAATGCCTGCTTAATCAACAATTTTATTTTAATCAAGGGATAATGTATGCAATAATAAGAAATTTGTTTATCAAAATGGTCATATAATGTGATTGGTTATTTTGTTGAAATCTTTTTTTTTTTCTTTCTATTATAAAAATAATTAAACCCCTTTATTATTATATGGGTTTGAGCAATCAAAAATTGCGGGGGCGAGTTATTTATTTTTCAATATTCAATGAAAGAATAGACAAGAATTATAGCTGTAGTGTAAATGTTAATATTTATTTAATATTTACATAATAATCAAAATATCTTGTAGAAAGAAATAGCAAATGATAATGGCCTAAAATAGAGCAGATCAATAAAAAAAAATAAACGGCAGATCACACTTTAAATTAAATGATCAAGTAGTTTGCACTGGCATTAATAAACTAAAGGCAACTAATAAAGCCCGAATAATTAGATAGGTTAAAGCTGTATTATTCTCTGCAAAATTATATAGGGTGCATAACCCTGTAATATCTAAACTTTTTCATAAAAGCGAAATCCATATCAGAAAGTGGTTGGAAAGCACAAGTTCTAGAATTTAGTTTTTACATCAGTAGTTTTAGAATAGAAGATCCAATTGTAATTTTTTTAGTGGTTTTAATGAAAAAGATTGGAATAAATTATCCGTGAAATAAAACATGAATCAATGCTATTATATTTTATCATTGGCTCATAAGCCAAATTCACCCTGAAAATATATACGCTCAGCATATCTTTAAATCCTGAAACAATTAGCACAGCACCGAGTAATCAATAGTATTTTAAAGTGTAATTTTCACTGGTCAGTTTTTTAGCAATAAAGTTAGATTTAATTCTATTTAAATTATATATGATTATTGGCTACAGTAAACCAAATGATTTAATATATAGCCAGTACTATAATCGATATCCTTAAATATTGCTAATAAATGATCTGCGCATTTCAACGAAATTGTTTAATGAAAAAATTCCGGATAAATCTCCTAGGACAAGAATGAAAATCACTTGATATTTTAAGCTTTTTAATCATTTTAAGTTGATCTTTTTCTGTCCATAACTCTGTCGCAATATATATACTTTGCTTTAAGCTATTGATTGCGCTATTTTATACTTATCGATTTATCACACTTCAATAATTCAATTTTTAAATAGTTTTAAATTTATCAAAGTTATAGCTATTACCATTGATATTCAAAACTACCATCATGTCAGATGTTAAACCACAAAATAAAGACGTGCCTACAAGCAACGCCGAACAAAGTACTCCTGTTGAAGAAAATCCGCCTCAAAATAGAGTATTGACTCATGCCGAGCTTGCTGCGGACTCGGCTCAGCGAAACCCGTTTACTATAAAGGACATAATTTTCCAAGGCTTGCTTTTTTATGCTGCTTCTTATGGTGTCTGTAAGCATTAATGCAATTTTTAGCCTTAAACATACTACTAGAGCTTCCCCGTTTATATAATTTTTTTGATTTACAAATTTCAACTGAATTTGCTTTTTTTTAATTTATTTAGCATACTTTGTTCAAAGAAATGGAAATTCAACTTCTACAGCCGAACCAACTCCAGTTGAAGTCAAGCAAACGCCTGACACTTATAAAAAACGAGAAGAGCCTAACGCTGATCAAAATGACCAACAAGAAGACTCTCATAATTATCATCAAACCAACAAAAAAGCTTATGATTATATGGTGCCATACTGGAGAAAGGGAACCGATATAGATGTATTCCTATATATTACTACCAAAGATGATATTGAAAATGAGATTTTAACTACTGAGCCTACCATGATGCCTGTATGGAGCCAGTACAATGTTAAAATTGGATCCGAGTTTGATTTTAGATCATCTGTTGAAATTCCATTAACTAATGTAATTTATTTTTTTATTTCTACTAATAAATTGGATTTTTTTTTTTCAATCAAAATATATATTTTTTTCTGTCTATTTTGTAGGATATACTTGAAGGAAATCCTATAAACGCAATTGTATTTATGAAAAAACATAATGCTAATATTGTCCCAAATACACCAGGCTTTAAAATGGATGATATTGTTATAAAATCAGGCATAATATCCAAAACATCTGTTTTCAAAAAGGACCACACTAAACGTAATTTAATCGGAATGAAAAAAAACGATGATATCAAACCAGAAGACGCAGGTTTAGTTGATGGCATGCCTTACATGTACATGCACCCTAATCTTACTATCTCACTAGTTGATACTTCTAATGTAAAAATTAATTTGAAAACTGATCCTGACATGATTCTTAGATGGATTCATTCGATTAACAGTGATAGAATTGTTAACACGCGCGGAGAAGGTGCTTACTCGCCAGTTATTTACTTTAATGATTTTTGGCATCTCAAAGAGCACATGTATAGAGTTAATACCACCAACCCCACCATAAAAATTGATTTTGATTTTAGCTCATTATCATTTACAAAATTTCAAATGTATTGTAGTTTCCAAGCAAATATGGATAGTCAATTGTTTTCTAGTGGTGGCGATTCAGTAATGTCTAATACTTTTGATATGATGAAGAAAACATTACTGGAAACTAGCCCATATTTACTTATTGTGACTGCAATTGTGACCGTTCTGCATTCTATTTTCGACTTTTTAGCTTTCAAAAATGATGTTCAATTTTGGAGAAAAAAAAAAGATCATGCTGGCCTCAGTTTCCGCTCTTTGATCTTGGGACTCTTTTTTGAAGTAGTAATCTTTTTGTACCTCATAGAAAGCATGGAAGAAACTTCTAAAGTTATTCTTATTTCTAATGGAATTGGGTTGGCTATAAGCACATGGAAAATTTTTAAAGCTGTAGACTTTAAGGTTCAAAGATCTATTTTATTTGCAAGACCTGTTGCTAAAGAGGATAACACTCCTAAAGATGGCGAAAAATCTAGTTTAATCGATCAGAAATCTGATGCTCCAGGTCCACCTGCTGATAGAAAAGTTGTTATGAAGCTTGGAAGTTCGGTTTTGACTGTTAAAGAATATTCTTCATATTCACAAATTGAATCAGATACTAACAAATATGATAAAATTGCGTTTAAATATCTTTCATGGGTTGCATACCCACTTATGTTTGGATATATTATATATTCTTTAATCTACAAAGAGTTCAATTCATGGTACTCGTTTATTTTATCTGTTCTGGTAGGATATGTTTACACTTTTGGGTTTATTGCAATGACTCCGCAACTATATATAAACTATAAACTCAAATCAGTAGCCCATATGCCATGGAGAACATTTATCTACAAATCTCTTAACACCTTTATTGATGATCTATTTGCTTTTGTAATGCCAATGCCAATGCTTCATAGAATTGCAACACTAAGAGATGATGTGATTTTCTTTATTTATTTGTATCAAAGATATATTTATCGTGTTGATCCAAACAGAGTTAATGAATTTGGACAAGTTGGGGAAGAAGATGAACAGAAATCAACTGGTACTTTAGAATCAAGCAAAGCTAAAGTTGAATAATTATATAAATTTACATTTGAAACCAGATTATATTTATTGTGCTAATTTGAAAATCCAATTATTTTTAATAATTGTATATTAAAAAACTTTATCAGCAAATTAAGCATTTAACTTTTTTCTAGCGCCAAAAAGCAAAATTCATTTAATATAACTAGTAGCTGTATTTATTTTATAATTATTTACGAAAATAAAAGATATATTTTTATTTTTTGGGTGCAACCAAAATATTTTTAAATTTGGATTCAAAATGTCAAGTCTATTATTTTTTTTAAAATTTACCAAGAGAGTTTATCTAGTCACGCTTAAGATAAACTTTTGGGTAAAATTTCTCGTAAAAAAAATATTGAAGCTAAACTTTACGATAAAAGTCCAATTATAGTAAGAGATCGAATGTTTTTGGTTTTATTATGTTGTTAAAGTTTCCTCTCTATTCACCAAAAGCTTCTATGCTATTTCAGTTTTGGGCTCAGACTAAAAAAATATATCAAGTTTCTCTCGAAATATTATTTTGTAAATGTCAAGTAAACATACATGGAAAATTTAAATATTTTACCATGATAAAAAAAAAAGCCAAACATATCAATATGATCTATAACGAATTGTAGAATATAATAAAGTTATTTTATTGAAGAGTATTGTAGTTTAGTATTTATAAATATATTTGATTGATCAGAAGGTGGAATACCAAATTTAATTTTAGATAAATATTCAAGTAACACAGAGATATTCTCGAACTTGAGGAGTTTACGCAGTAGCTAATAAACGAATTATAGATTTTCGAAAAGCGGATCGTTGTAAACGTTAAAGCAATAAATTTTATTCATACTATATATCTTGAGTAACTTTTTATTTTATTTATAGAGTATATCAAAACCCCATATTTTTTTAAAAAGATTCTATCTATTAACTCTAACTCACTAAAGTCTCCGTATCTGGTGGACATTGGTTCAGGGCATATATAGAGTAAATTTATATTTTTTACAATCAAATATTTTGATTTTTAGAAGCTTGTTAGGTTTATTGAAATTATGAGTGGTGGATAAGTCAAAATATATTTATTTAGGCTATAATCCTACATTAACTATAGCCACTATATTTTTTCAGTTGGTAAAATATCAGCTTGGCTTGCCCTGAAATAAATTTTTATAATAGCAAATAATAATTACAGTGATTGTGAATAAATCTAGAAATTTACAACTCTTTAGCTCAAACACGGGTGTAAATAACCAATGATATTTTGAAAATCAATGTATTGTATTATAATAAGGAGCAACATACCAGTAAAAATATCAGATCAAGTAAACTACATAATTGATTCCGAGTAAAGATTTTTGACGTATAGAGGACTTTTTCCTATAAACAATAAATTACAGGAAAATACATCCAAGTAAACGACTTTTTTGATACTTGATTAAAACTATGAATCTTGATAAACGATCTAGTAATTAATATAATCTTAATGGGCGATCTGGTGATTTAAAAACTTTATTCTCAAACTCATAGTAGGTGAAAAAACTGCACATGTTGCTTATTAAACACTGTTTAGCTATCTTTTTCAAAGTTAGTTGTATCAGCAAATAATAACGAACTTTGGTAAACTTCACTTGCGAATAAATATGTATTGTGCGGATTGCAAATAAAATTACAATATTGATTGGTTTAAAATATAAGTACTATGTGTCATAATGTATACAATTCTATAATTTCAATTATTTTTGGCATTAGTTTATTAAAAGAGGTAATTTATGTTTCTTGTAACATTAGGCAATGATAATACAATATTCGTAAAATAAAATAAAAAGACTTTTGACAGTCGAACCTTCCGGATAAACATAGACAAGACTTTTGACAGTCGAACCTTCCGGATAAACATAGACAAGACTTTTGACAGTCGAACCTTCCGGATAAACATAGACAAGACTTTTGACATCCGAGTCAGCCGAAAAAGCACAGCAAAGACTTTTGATTTTGAAATGTTTGGCAACGTCACATTTGCAAACAATTGCAGAAAAGCACGCTCTTTCTGTCAATAAAATGTCATAAATCACAAACAACGCTTTTTTTTTTCAACAATATTTCTCAGTAAATTATTATCAGCAAACGAAATCATAATCACTTTCTACGACCAATGGGGACCTGTTTTGACGTAAACATGCACTTGAGCATAAATTTTTTCTACAAACGTCTGATTTACACGGTTTTATTTTTTGCGTTTATTTGATCTCTATTTCATTATAGGCAATCTTATATCCATATTTGCTTTCTAGTATTCCATTTGAGCCTATCGTATATGCTATTAGCTACTTTTATTCTGAATTTAGAAATTTTTACCCATTTAAATGCGTCGCTTATTAATACATTAGTATCCACCTTTTAGTTTTTTATTATTGCAACTGAATTCGATACCATCTGCGTAATATTTATACTAAACTATATTCAGTATTTTTATTGTTTCTCAGTAATTTTGTCTTCTCTCTTATACTTTTTGAATCTAATTTTTTAAGGATTGTATAATATATATTTTTCTCATACTTTACAATACTAGAAAAAGTTCCACTTAAGCGATACTCAAATAGTATATCTTTTGGGTGCTAGGATTCTTTATAATATTCGATTATTCGCTACTTGAAAATGTCACAGTTTACTTTAGCTCAGGAATTCCACTCTCAAAAATGGTTTATGCCTCTTCATTGCCCAAACAAAGAAGGCTGGGGCCCTTTTGGCGGCTGGAAAAATCTAGACTTTACTTTATGTTTTGAAAATACTGTTATAATGCAACCTCTTAACATTCTTTTGCTTGTAGCAGCATTTTTTGCTATAAAATCTTTCAAAAATCTACCCAATATACTTTTGCACCCAAAAAAAAATTTTCTTTTACTTACAAAATTGGTATGTACCTTTTCTTATGTTTTATTTTTTCATCATATCAATATAATTTTTACTTTTTAGGCTTTAGTGTATATAATTTTTGCAGTGAATTTAATTGATTTCTATATTGTATTGAGTAAAAGCTCCAATACTGCAACCTTGAATGGACTTTCTATCTCAAAACTACTCAATTGTATTGCTATATTTGCAGCTTCTAAACTACAGTACTATAATGACACTAGAACATTCATATCCTCAAAGATATTACAGTTATATTGGGTACTATTCTCTGTAGTATGCTTTTTTATAATTCATACTGAGTGGAGGCAAGCCGAATCTATAGTTTTATTTTCAAGTTATACTGCTGTTGTAATTAGCGCTACTATTGCTATAACTTGGATTATCATAGAAACTTTTGTTTCGAAAGACTTGAACAGTTATATGCCTATCAATCAAGTCGATAGAATATTTCTTAGCTTTGATGTTAATGATGATACTGATACTTACAAAGATTATCAAGGTGACAAAAGCGTAGAAGAAAGCTCCAATATATTTTCAACTTTAACATTTAGCTGGATCTACTCGTTTATTGATCAGAGCATTAATCAAAGCCTTCGTCCAAATGATCTTCCACAAATGCCAAAATCGATTCAAACAAAATTGCTTTCTAGAGACTTTTGGAATGAATGGCAAAAAGAAAGGTCATGTTCAAGAAATTCATTATTACTAGCTCTAATGAGAACTTCTGGAAAGTGGTATGCATTTGCTGGCTTTTTGAAATTCTTATTTGATATTCTCCAATTTTGTCAACCAGCACTTCTTAAACAGCTTTTAAATTTTGTTCAGAATTATGGCAAGGATGGAAATAAAAGCTTATCTGTTGGTATTTACTATGCTTTTCTCATGTTTTCTTTTTCTATTGTCCAGACTATCATTTTGCATCAATATTTTAACATAGCTATACTAACTGGTACCGCTATACGTGCGAGTTTAGTAACAACTATTTATAAAAAAACAATGCTTATGTCAAGTAAAGCTAGAATTCAATATAGTACTGGTGACATTGTAAATAGAATGTCTGTGGATGCTCAAAAAATTGGAGATTCCTCTCAATTTGGTCATATTATTTGGTCATCTCCTTTCCAAATATCGCTTGCTTTATATCTTCTATATCAAACTTTAGGCTGGAGTTCTTTAGTAGGATTAGTAATTATGATTATGGCAATACCTTTAAATACGGTAATAACTAAAAAAATGCGATCTATTCAAAAAAGAAAAATGCAGAATAAAGACTCAAGAATTCGCCTTGTTGAAGAATCACTACAAGGTATCAAAATATTAAAACTATATGCTTGGGAGATGCCATTTATGGAACGTATTAGAAGCGTTAGAAATAATTTGGAACTTAAAACTCTAAAAGAATTTGGCTTAATGTTCACTCTTCAAACAATAACTATTTTAGTTGTCCCATTCCTAGTAACGATATCTACATTTGCCACATATTCTATATTTGATGGAGTTTCAAAAGGCCCTTTGGATTCTAAAATGATTTTTGTTTCTGTCGCTTTATTTAATTTGTTGAGATTTCCTTTGAATATGTTGCCGTCAATTTTAACACTTTTAGTAGATGCAAATGTTAGTTTACAGAGAATTCGTGATTATTTAACTTCTGAGGAATTAATTAAAGATTCCGTTAAACGAATTAAATTTAATAGAGATGATATCATTCCTGACCAGGAAAAAGCGATAACCACAGATAAATCCGATAAGGACTTTAAAAAATCAATAAAAGCAAACTCCATAATTTTAGTCTTAGTTCAAAGCGCAGAATTTTGGTGGGAATATGAGCCTAGCAAATTCAAACCAACGCTTAAAAACATCACCTTTTCTGTATATCACAACGAACTACTTGCTGTAGTTGGAAAAGTGGGTTCTGGAAAATCATCGCTATTAACTGCACTATTGGGAGAAATGTATAAAACAAAGGGTGATGCCTTAATCAAAGGTAAAGTTGCATACGCTTCTCAGCAACCATGGATAATGAACGCAACTGTGCGCGAGAATATTTTGTTTGGTTTTAAATATGATAAAGAATATTATGAAAGAGTTGTTTATTGTTGTGGTCTAACACAGGACTTTTTGGCTCTATCTTTTGGGGATTTAACCGAAATTGGTGAGCGTGGAATTAATCTTAGTGGAGGTCAAAAAGCTAGATTGGGGTTGGCTCGTGCTGTATACTCGCGTGCAGATGTTTATCTTCTTGATGATCCACTTGCTGCTGTAGATTCACACGTTGGAGCTCACATATTCAAATGCGTTTTAGGTCCTAATGGAATACTACAATCTCGTGCAAGGATTTTAGTAACTAATGCAATTCCATACTTAAGTTCATGTGACTCTGTTTTATTGCTTCAGGATGGTGTTGTAGTTGAGCAAGGTCTTTATGAAGATTTGGTTTCAAAAAAAGGATTACTATTTAATCTTGTTAGAGATTTTGGGAAAACACGAGATGATTCAGCTAATATTTTAACCGAAGTAGTAGAAACTGTCAGAAGCGATGAGAATCTGCAAAATGATCTTTCTCATAATAATAGTGAGACCGACTTGATATATGAACTTCCAAAATATAGCGAATTGGATTTAATGATTTCTAACAATGCATCTTCAGGATCTTTATCCACTAAAGCAAACTTAAATATTTTGCCACGAGCTAGTATTCGCTCTGTAAGATTTGATTATTCTAATCAATTAGATTCTCAAGGGAATCTGGTCTCTGAGGAAACTTCTGCAACTGGTAAAGTCAATCGACAAATATATATAGATTATTTGAAATCATGTGGTGTAGGTTCTGTAGCACTTTTTTTGATTACAATTATTCTTTCACAGGGAATTATGATTTTTAGTATCACTTGGTTAAAGAACTGGGCAAATTCCAATGATAAAGGCGAGAAATATGATTCTTATTATCTATCTATATATGCTATTTTGGGTGTTTTATCTATAATTTTTGGAGGATGTAGAGCTTATGTTTTGCTTACACAGTGTAATGTAAAATCAGCCACTATATCTCATGAAAATATGCTTAAATCAGTTTTCCGATCTCCAATGTCATTTTTTGACACAACACCTATTGGAAGAATACTTAATAGATTCAGCAAGGACCAAACTACTATTGATGAAGATCTTCCTCAGTCTTTTGGGGCATGGCTTATGTCATTCCTTATCATGATTTTCAGCTTCATAGCTATTATATTATCACTTCCGCCTTTTATTATAGTTGCTATTCCTGTATATTTTATATATATACGCCTCCAAAATATTTATTTACACGTTTCGCGTGATGTAAAACGTATAGATTCTACTACTCGCTCGCCAATATACCAACATTTTCAAGAGTCTCTTGGTGGGGTATCTACTATTCGTGCATATGGGCAAACTAAGAGATTTGAAATTGAAAATGAATGCCGCCTTGATGTAAATCAAAAATCTATATACCTATATTTGGGCTTGAATAGATGGATTGGTATTAGACTTGAAATAATTTCTTCTTTTATAATCCTTTCAATTTCTTGCATAAGTTTTTACTTTATTAGCAAATACTCGAATTCAAGTTTTGTTGATGCATCAGTTGTTGGGATGACCATTTCATTTGCATTATCAATAACCCAAACACTCAATTGGTGCATTAGAATGTATTGCAAAGTTGAGACTGATATCATTGCTCTTGAAAGAACTGGAGAGTACTCGAATTTGAAATCGGAAGCCCCACAGTTTTCATCCGAAATTGGCGCTGAAGTTCCTGAATTTAATGAAAATTGGCCAGCGCAAGGACGCGTTGATTTCGAAAACTATTCTACACGGTATCGCGAAGAGTTAAGTCCTGTGCTTAATGGTATTAATGTTGACATTAACCCCGGAGAAAAAATAGGTGTTGTTGGAAGAACAGGCGCCGGAAAAAGCTCTTTTACGCTTGCGTTATTTAGGCTAATTGAACCTACACAGGGAAAAATAATTATCGATGGTGTGGATATTACTAAAATCGGATTATATGAACTAAGGTCAAAATTAAGTATAATTCCTCAAGATCCTGTGTTATTCTCCGGTACAATAAGGTACAATCTGTATCCGTTTGATGAAGTAGAAACTGAATATGCGCCACCTAAAGTCTCTGATGAAGAGTTATGGAATGCACTGGAATTGACAAATCTTAAAAATTTTGTCATGTCGCTGGATGGTGGTCTTGATGCAAAAATTTTAATGGGTGGAGACAATTTCAGTTTGGGCCAAAAGCAGCTTATGTGTCTTGCGAGAGCATTAATTAGAAAATCACAAATAATAGTTTTGGACGAAGCAACAGCGGCTATTGATCCTGAAACTGATCAAGTAATACAAGATATGATTAGAACTGTATTTAAGACAAACACTATTATAACTATCGCTCATAGATTAAATACTGTAATGGATTCCGATCGCATTTTAGTTTTGGCTGATGGAAAAATTGTTGAATTTGATAGCCCAGCAAACCTTTTAGCAGATCGAAACTCTTCTTTTGCGTCTTTTGCTAGTGAAATGGGTATATCCAATTAGCTTTAATTTTTTAGAATTTTGATTTTCATAAACTTATGTTAAATTTGAATATTATACAATGTTTTGATCCATCTATTTTTTTAATAAAATTCTATTATTTTTAGAGCAATTATTGAAAACATCTTCTATCTCTTCTATTATTTCTAAGCTTTTATTTTTTAGAGCAGTCAAGCACACGAATTTATATTTAAAAAAAAAAGTAGGTGATTGACTTTCACATACTGTACCTTAAAAACTTGGCTTTTTTCAAGGTTATCCTTTATCAACAATTTTTTTTGATATTTATATCAACGATAATCTGATGGTATAAATTATATCTTTTACCTGGCCTAGGTAAATGGATACAATAATTAGTTTTTGCAAATGAATAAGTAGCGCTAGCTGAATCATCTGATAAATTTCAAATAGTACTGGATCTCATCACTAAATGGTCTGACATCCAAGAAATGGCAATAAACGCTATAAAGTGTGGTGTAATGCCGGTCGATTGTGCACAATACGGCACCTTCCAGATACAAAAAAATACAGTTCCCATAATGCAAAAATACACTTATCTGGGCTTAATTTTTACAGATACGTGAAAATGCACAGGAACTATC
>MBFR01000019.1:157387-170634 GCA_003086735.1 Smittium simulii
CTCTACAATCGACCTTTTTTTGTGTTTTGGAACACGTTAAACTCCGTCTTACAGTGTTATACCGCCCCTCGCGTTTAATCGTATATCAAGATATTAGATTAATATTCATTAGTTTTTTTTTTAAATATTAAACCCGTCATATGCAAATGCTATTTAAAATATTCTTGTAATGAATTAACCATTTGTATTTCAATATTTTAATTAATAAATGTGCTAGTAATTGCAATATAAAGCAAAAGGAACAAGTTTATAATGCTTTAAACTCACTAGTCAAATCAAATACAAGAGAGATATTTATATAAAATTCTACTATGAAATACACAAAAAATCAGCATGTATTAGTATAATAATAATCAAATTATAATCTGTTCAATCTATTACCATAACACTTTGTGGTATCTAATTTTATTTATAAGTCTAAAGCTTGAGAAACACCTTTGATCCAAATCCTCTTACTATTCAAACTGTATAAAACCATGATGTTTATTTTACACATTAATTCTCTGCACTTTTATACTTTGTGAGCCCAACTATCCGCGTATTTTAGCTGATAGTTCGTACGAGTATTTGAGCTAATATTATAACGTATGATAAACCAATTTTTTTCTTTCCCGGGTCGAAACACTGGTGTAACTCGATATTGTAGTGTATAGCTTTCCAGATGTTACTAACGTAGTGCCTGTTAGCGCTACACATTTATTATATATCAGATATATCACAAAGCAATCCGGTCCTGCGATGAATACTTGTTTGCTGCAACCTACTCGTATTTGAACAAAAATAAGTTTCAGTACCGGATATTAGTAGTGAAAACACTGAAGTATATAGTGCCAATATAAGCGTCTAATAGTTAAGTATAAAAAGCGCAAAAATCAATAAAAGCGTACCTGAAAACTACAGAAAATAAACAGCGCAACGTGTACCAACGCAGCAGAATAGCAGGCGTTACCAACAGCGTCTGTATCAATAGGGTCGTGCGTCGAACCGGTAAACTCTTCAGCTTTGCTTTTAAACAAATAGCCCATAACAGTCTATAAACCAATACAAAAAAACTGAAAATGTAGATAGTGAACAAACGAGTTTAGAAACAGACAAGTATAGTATAGTTGAAAACAAGCAACAAGAATACCGCGCCACTGTATGGTATTATATAGCAAGTCGTACCAGAAAGACGGAGCCAAAAAGCGCAACAACTTGGAAGCTAATTGCAGAAAAAGTGGAAAAAAAGGCAAGTTTCATTGCAGTGGAGGTAAAGGGGAAGGAAAAGATATGAAGAATAGTAGAAATGCAAGGTATTAAAGAGTAAAGGGAAAGGAAAAGATATGAAGAATAGTAGAAATGCAAGGTATTAAAGAGTAAAGGGAAAGGAAAAGATATGAAGAATAGTAGAAATGCAAGGTATTAAAGAGTAAAGGGAAAGGAAAAGATATGAAGAATAGTAGAAATGCAAGGTATTAAAGAGTAAAGGGAAAGGAAAAGATATGAAGAATAGTAGAAATGCAAGGTATTAAAGAGTAAAGGTAAAAGAGTAAAAGGGTAAAAGAGTAAAAGAGTTAAAGGGTAAAAGAGTAAAAGGTTAAATAGTAAAGGTTAAAGAGTAAAAGAGTAAAGGTAAAAGAGTAAAAGAGTAAAGGTAAAAGAGTAAAAGAGTAAAGGCAAAAGACCCAATTGAATAATAATCAATTGAATAAATAGCTATAATCATCAAGTAAAACAGAATTTTGTACAAGAAAAAAGAAATTAAAATCAACAAAAACAAACTGCGAATTCGGGCTTGAGCAGTTTGTGTGAGCAATAAATGGTTGATGTTATCCAAGTAGTAAATTAAAATAAAGAAATTAGAATAGCTTTTTCGGTCAAAATTAGTATTTCACGTTTCTGCCTATTCTAAACTAAAACATTTGTTTTCAAGTTGAGATACATAGCGATGAAAACTATTTTTGGCTGTTTATTGTTTTGTTTTAGTTTCTTTTTTAGTTTATTTTACTTATGTTATTGTATACAACATTCGTTTTATTGGTTTTTTTAGCGCTATTTTACCGAGTTGCTCTTGTTTGGAACTACTTGCCCTACAATGCTCAGTCTATTGCCGTACTCCAGACCGGCCTAACTCTTAGTTCTGATATTTACCAAACCTCAAAAACCCCTTTTATTGAGCACACCGGAGAAGCCGCTTTTGAAAGTTATTTGGCTCTTAACATTCCATACACTCCCATTTCAGAGTTTTTTAAGATAGTCAATCCAACACTTGGAAAAAACGAGCTGCTGAATCGAGGCGAAGCGCATATTACTGTGATATCACCTCCAGAATTCGACAAAGTCCTTAAACCTGCTGGCGTTTCTATACAGGAAATAAACGAAATAGCTATACACTACAGAATTCAGCACAGCAAATTCAAAGTTATATGTTTAGGGCATGCACAACTCCCATATAATATCACGGGTTTACAAAGTAGCCCACAGTTTATGGAAGTGTTTATGCTTATAGTTAAAGACTCTGGGAAGCAGCTTGTTGCCCTTAGGAAACATATCTATGACCTTTATATTAAAAAGGGCGGACAAGGTGCACTATTTGATCCCAAGGCATATTGGCCGCATATTACTATCGGTTATAATGTTAGAGATTTGTTTGTTGAAGATGGCGTTTATAAAGACATAAACGCATGTATCAAAAAAATCACTGTTGTCTAGCACTATCCCTTTGACATATCGCCAATGTTTGTATTTATAGAGCTGGTAAAATTAATAAGGCTAAAATTATCCATTCTTCTATTATTTTCCTTGTAATTAAACCAGATTTTGGCGTTATCTCGACTCTGCTTGAAATTTCGTAAAGTAATATTTTTCTGTAATTTTTAAACTTTAATGGAGAAACTTGCTTAAAGTTCTTCGTGATTTTATTCATAATATTAAATCGCTTAAATATATTTTTAAATATTATACATAAACAGGTTTTGACTCTGATTATCGAGTGGTTTTATTACATTTTGATAAATCATCTAATATAAGTAAATAATTGTTTTCATTTTTATTTATGTATTCTAGTCCAAAGGCATACTATTATGCTTTTTTTATAGGTACTGCAATGTCCACAGAACCTTCGTATTTCATCACAAAATATATTTTATCATCTAAACTATTTTATATTGATTCTACCCAACATAAGATTTTTTTTATTAAAAATTGGTATAAATATTAATTTTATTTTTTAAGTAGAGATATAAATTGAAAGTATAGCACAAATGAAATATATCGTTTGTGTTAGCCAATAAATATGATCTAGATATAAAGCAAAAAAATACTGACTCCCACTTGAGCTTGAACTAACAGCCTCCTGGGTCGCAGGCAGACTGCTAGCCAATTGCGCCATGAAAGCCAGCAATAATAAAACTGTATAAATTAATATATTTTGTATTTAAATGCATTTTATTTTATATTATTTTTTAACTTTCATTTTTTATATATATTGTTTGCTCTAGAAATTTTCAGCAAACCCCTCTTCTGTATATTATCTAAAAATACACATATACCTTTATAATTACATTCTATAACACTTTATCATTTTTATGTTTTAAATATTCAAATATGGATGCTCCATTAACTCAAAGTACTGAGCCCCAAAAACCAGGCTTACAAAGGGTCGAGCTTCTTGATGTCAAAGAGCAACTCGTTGAAGCTATGGGCGACTCTGGAAAACAATACTGGTTAAAACTAAAAGCTTTTATTGTTGGCAAACTTAGCATGCAAGAATTTGAATCCTTTTTTCGGGACGCTCTTGTTGGTGAAAATGGTAATTCTCGGGGTAATACCCCTTCTTATCTCATATACCACCATTTTCAATCTAATTTTTTCTTTATAACTATATTAGCTAGGATTCATAATACTTTAATTTTAAACATTTTAAAAAACGCTAACTCTAAAGAGCGTCCTCCAAACGATGTAATAAACTCTGGTTTTGATCACTCAAAAAAAAGAAAAACCCTTGATAGCTCTGAGAAACTTTATCGAACCGAGTATCAATTACTAAAAGTTGATCGGGATCTTGCTATTGCTAATCAGAACAACTCTTTTAAAAAACAAAAAGTTATGCTTGTTAAAACCGAGCGCCTCCTACTGGATAAAATTGAAAACCCTACTTGGTCTAATCTAAAAGATATTATTAAAAACATGAATAAACATGACAAAAAGGCTTTAAAATACTTGCTTAGCAAGGTATTACTCTCTTTTATTATTAACTCTTATATGTATATCTATTTAAATTTAATATTTTATTTTATTTTTGTCTAATTTAGAAAAGAATTGTTGAATCTCCAATAGACCAAGCAATTAAAATGTTTGAAAGAATTGTAATACCTGTACCCTCAAACAGACTTCCTCCAAGTATGTCATTTTGATAATCCTCATTTGTTTTTTACACTATTTATATTTACATTATTAACATTTCCAATTATCTCTCTTTATTTTTTTACTTGAAGCTTATGCGCTCGACATTGCCAAAGGTGTAGTTTGCTCTTTATGCTACGATACTAAATCGACACCCGATATGAAGACTTTGCAGGCTAGGATGGTTAGTATTGCATTGCAGCGTGGTCTAGTTGCGGGCGTAACCAAAGATAGTGTAGAACTACTTTTATACGGCTTGGATGTAGGTTTTATCTATTTTTTAATTTTTCTAGTGAATTTAACTATCAGTTACAGCGATAATATCTATGGATTAAAATTGTGAATCTGTCAAATTTTGAAAAAGTAACATACTTTCACACATCTATAACTATTTATACGCTCTATATTTTATTAGTGTCATTTAAAAAACATTGCTTCAAATATGATATCAAAAGTACGATCAAATCGAAGTATTGGAATTCCTGTAAAAAATCCTTTTTTTGAAACCGAAAATAAAGATGTTATTGTTGATTCAAAAGATTTTGGTTTTGATAAAAAAACAAAATTTGCAAGATTAAGTGAAAGAATTTGTCAATCTAAAAACACACTTCACTTATCAGATTTATTGTTTTCGTTGGATATTTCCCCCTTTATAGCTGTTGAAAATCCGGCATGCCTTGAAAGAGGCTTTTCTATGCTATCAAACCAAGAGATTGCAGATCAGACTGTTGATGCTGGCAAAAAAGTTACAGACTTATCCAATACTACTAATACGCCCACCTCTAGTCAAAATCCTGATCATAAAATTTTAAATTACTACCCTGCAGAAGTTAGTCAAAATCCGCATATTAAACTCTACAATCCGCCAGAAAATATTATCTATCCTAGCAACAACTCTAAAGAAGGTTCTTCTGAAGATATAAGGGAATTTCAGCTTTATAATAAAAACCGCCTTAAAGCCCAGTATGAACGCCACTATGGTCCTTACGTCAGTACAAAAATTACTCCAGAAACATAAAAAATATATATTATCTATACGACTTTAGTTTTATAACCTTGCATATGTTTTTTTTTGAAATTCTGATAAGTTTATAATACCTTTTAAATTTTTTGCTATTAAAACTACTACATATGTTTTACATTTTTTCGCATTCAATTGTCTTTTTTTTTCTTTATATTGACATTTTTTTAATAGCCGTTAGTATCCCATGCAATAAATACAATTAAATGTCAATATATATGGTTATATAATATCTCAATCCTCCCACTAACACCAATACTTTTTGGCTAAACTAAAAATTGCAGACATAACTTAATACAGTTTAGAGTTATTAAAAAACGTCTATTTGTTTTTTCTGTAACTCGATCGGACCTTGAAATCTACTATATATGAATTGTAGATTTAGCCATTAGTACAAACAATTAAACTAAAAGGTTTACTAACAATATGTTTTTTAAATTGATGCTTTTTATATTCTTAACACAATAAACCCAAATAAATCGACCTTGATTTATAGTTTTAGTTTATGGGAACATTAGCCCAGCATGTTCTATTTTACTTTTCAGTATTATATTTGCAATCTATCATTTATTATTTTTTGGATTCAAATTGGTTTATCTTTTAATTGCGTTTTATTACTGTTTTTTTTTATATAGTTTATTTATAAATACCATACTCAATTAGATAATTTTAAAAACTTTTTTTTTTTAAATTATACTATTTATGAACTCTTCTTTGACTCACTAGAGTCTCCGTACCCGGTGGATATTGGTTCCGGGATTAGTACTAATATAATACTGTTAGCATTAGGTAGCGTAAATTGCAATTGCTTTTAGAAACTTTGCTGTTGTCAACTTAGTTTTAACATAGAGCACATTCGAATCCTTTCGGATCTCAGTACTTGAAAGTTTTAACTCTCATCCTAGAGGCTTGCCAACTAACCTCATTGAAATTGAAGCAGGCAATAATGGTATTTTTTTTGCCACTTGTGCTCTATATATGTTAATAAATTGAGCCAATATGTCGGCTCGTAGTGTTTGTCATTGACTACATTCAAGTAGCATATGCTCGATTGTTTCAGGAGCAATGTTTCTGTAGAATGGGCATTCTTCAATATATCTTTTCCCAATAAATCCAGACTTTGCATAGCGCCGTGCTGTCCAGTATGTTCCATTTCGAATTTTAAGCGCATACTTTATTTGCATTTTTAGCTCATATTATACTAGTTCCAACCCCATACAGTTGCGACTAGTTCCTGATTTGGTTTCAGCTATCCATTTGTGATTTTTTTGTATTCTATTGTTCAATGTTACAATAGTATTTTTTATTGCGTTAATATTGCCGTTGTATTTTTTGATGCATCTTGTGCATCCAGATACCCATGTATCACATTGATTTTTATATGGGCATTTAATTAGATCAGATATCAATGTTTTTAAGCCCGACCATTTTCCAAAAGCACGAGTTCTTGCTACGGCCGTTTTTATATTTAGGTCAACCAGACTTAATTCCTGTCTGAGTCTGACCATTGCTGCTGGTTTCCCACATTTTGCAAGTGTTCGAGTTGCTGCATCAACTACTTGCTGTAATGGTTTACATCGAGTAGCTGACATTCCAAACAATCTTTGACCGTATGTGGCAACAGCTTGTATTATTGCTTTGATAGCCATTACTTTGAATTTTGTTGGCATATCGTTTCTTTTAAGAATACTGTAGCATCCCATATACTTTTGAAAGTATTTTTTTTTAGCTTTGAAAAATATTTTGTTGCTCGATTCATTGTTAAAGTCAATTCCAAAATATTTATATATGTTTACTGACGGAATACGATGATTTTGTATTTTAAATATAGTATCAGTTGAACAGTTGATTGACATGATACCACTTTTTTTGTTATTAACATTCATATCCCACCATTTGTACCATTCAGTTAGGACATCGGATGATTTTTGTAATTTATCTGCCGATTCTGCTAGTATTATAGCATCATCAGCAAACAATAGTCCATGTATTTTATTTTTTATGCAGATACCGATACTCCAGGCATTCCTTTAAATATGTCATTAATGTAAATGTCAAACAAAATTGGCGATGCTGGACATCCTTGGCTTACGCCGCGTCAATATTATTGTTGATTTTTGAGTATATTTAAGCAATGCAAATGCTTATTTTTTATTTTCCTTAATTAGAAATAAAATGAGAATGTAACTAAACCATGAGTATACTAAGTATATTTAATGTTATTCTATTGTAATTTTTTGTCAACTAGAAATTAAATTAATTCTAGTTAACGAAAATTAAACATTATTTAATGTCACTAAAAAAAAATCTAATAATAATCAAAAGGGTTGTAGATTATTTGTTTTATTAACGTTCTGCGCTTATATTTTCAAAATGCATATTAAATGCATATCTATGAGGATCTCCAAGTATATAAATCTACTTTAAACGAACAATTTGTATCTAGATATCGCAATTGTTATTTTTTTAGTAAATTTGATAAGAATAACATGTATTAGTGATATTGTTAGTAGTATACGATACAGTAGAAAAATCCAATTGGTTAACTCCACTTCTAATATAGAAATATCAGTTGCGTATTTATAATTCTGGCTATTAGTGGGCTCTTTGAGAATTTTATTCGATTTAAAGTTTGATTCGAGTTTTGAGTTAAACTGTGAGAGAAAATTCGAAGATAAATGTTGGTTAAAATTACTGCTTTCCGGTATAACGAGAAAGTTTTTAAGCATTCTAAAATAAGTTGCCATATATATAATAGAATCTAAAATATTTGATGGAATATTCAATAAGGTTACTAAAATAGGGCTAGATTTTGATTCCAAAAATTCACTTGTGATAAAGTATTTTATAATTAGAAATATAGCAGCAAAAGAAAAAATAAACGATACTGTTCTATAAATCATCTTTTTCAATAATACATTTACTACAGCCAAGCCTGTAAAATTTTTGAATGACTTTAGCAGTTCTAAAACAATAGTTCTGTTTTTTGTAATAAATAGTGCGCTTATTACTAAAGTTACAAAAACGATTGAGGTAGAAATCTTTATAAAAACTTGGTGTGCAATATATTCAAGCACATTGCTGTATGTCATTGCACTCTTTGTTTCTTGATTACGAGTTTCAGAATGTAGGGCAGACTCTAAATTCGCGATGACTAAACTATGTAGTTGACAAAATATAGTTTGTTGAGTTAAATTAGAGTCTGACTTTTTAAGGCCTGAAAAAACAGCAAATTTCCAAGCATTGTTGGAGAATTTCTCAATTCCTGAAAGATAATGAAGCCACTTATCTAAGAGTTCAAGTGATTCTCTTGTAAGAAATTTTTCTTTTGTATTTTTTTTGCGATTAATTTGCATATTTAGCCAAAAATTAGGAGCATAAATCAAAGGCAATGAATCGTAATTTAAAATTTCTAATTGATATTTTTTATATCCATTTGATTCAGTGTTAACAGTATATATTTTGCCCATGTTTGAATTTGATTTTTGCAAACCAGGGGTATCTTTGAGAAGGGATTTACTTTTTTTGTTATCGGTTTTAAGTTCAGTAATATGTGTAAATAATCGAATTAAAAGTTTTAATTGAAGACGGATTATATCCTTAAGCAGCTTATATGTTCGCATAAACAACCTTTGAAATTTATGATAGACTCTTGATTTCCAAGTGTTATTATTTTTTACAGGATCAACAGTTTTTAAAAAAGCTTGAGTTATAGAATTTACAATATTTTTTACCTTTAGAGAGTCACTCTCTTCAAATAAAATTTTTTTTATGTTTCTAAAATTAAAATCCTTTTCTTCAGTTTGTAAAATGTTATCTGACACTGGAAAGTTGTAATTTACAAGTTGTAGATCTCCAACAATTTGATAATCATTGCAGTGATACCAATCATTAAAGTCAACTAAAGAATCATGAGTTTGATTATTTTTTAATATTTCTTGTTGAAAGTTGTAGAAAGTGTTTGAAGATAGTGGGATAGGTTCACAAATAGCTGCCCAAAAAATAGTTGAAATTCCGTTAATTGAAAGGTTCTTTGGGTTAGACTTTTCAAGATAGTGTTTAGTTTGTAAAGTGTAGTAAAATGAGTAACAAAAGTTTCTATGTAGAAAAATTGAAGCATGGCTCAATTGTTTAAGCCCTAGATTAATATAGCTAGTTGAATCGTCTTTATGAATACTAGAAATTCTTGATTTATCGAAAATATTACTTATGTTGTTATGAGTATTGGTGAGTTTTGATTTGTAATCTACAGAAACAAAATCATTATTATTTTTTGATAAAAATTCCGCTGCATATGCTTCATTATTCGGTGTTAGTACTGAAATAGAATGTAAAAATTTAGCTAGTGGGGGTATTGTCAAAGAGTAAGCGGGCTTTGAAATAATATTTATAGTTCTCAGCATAGTAGGCCATGTTGAAATAATTAATAATAATATAAAAACCTGGCTGATAATGCGTTTTCCCTCAAAAGAGTAATACAAAGAATTTTTTTTATATGTAAGAATTTTCAAAAGATAAAGCGATTCCCATTCAACATTAGAAATTTGAATTATTTTTGACTTCAAGTAGTAGTTTAATGTTTCTAAATCAGTACCTGTGTTTTTTAATAGAGAAAAGTGATTTGTATTAATAAAATTGATTTTTGATTTTTGTTGAAAATTAGGTTTATAGATACCACATATTGTTAGAATAAATAAGTGTATAAATACAACAATATTGTATATTGAAATTAGAATAGAGCCTTTTAACGGCATTTCAATGTTAGAATTTAGAATAACTGTATCGCCTTTAAGATTGTTAGAATGAATTGTACTATTTCTATCAGAAATATTAGAATTTTTAAGCATTGAACACGAGCCAAGCAGCTCAGAATCATTCAAGTATAAAGCATTTAAAAGCCCATTAACACTTTGAAGAACCAACATTAGCCAAAATAATAAACATAAAGCTGAAAAAAATAAGAATGCAATATATCGTAATGAAGGGTTTGCCCAAAAAAAGCTTTTCCGTAAACCAACGTTTTTGTAGATTTTGGATGCTTTACATTCTTCTAATTTAAAAATAACTGCTCGCTTGATTTCTTCTTTTTCATTTAAAATTTCCTGGTTATTTTGAAGTTTAAATTGAAATTCGGGCTTTATTGGCGATACATAATCAATATTTTCTTGAGCATTGGTTTTACTATTTGGTGATTCTTTGACAGACCTTATACCATTATTAATATTTTCATTTAATTGTAAAAAAGATACCTTTTTTATTTTATCAAGCTTGTGTAATTTTGAATTTGGGCTGCACTGTGTAGATTCAGTAAAATCAAAATCAGTTTTACTATTATAAGGGAGTTTATCAGTATTGTTTTTCAACGCTTCAAAAGTTTCTGTTGTTTGGTTATAAAAATTTTGGGACTCGTTTAGACGCTTTAATATCTTTTCTAGACTATTTTTGGTTTCAATAACTAATTTTATTTGGCTTTTTGAAGTCAAAAATATATATGCTAAGAACCTGATTTGGTTTAAGACTCCAAGTGGACTGCTAGCAAGAACTAATGGCAAAACGACAGCAATTATAATAGAGTGAATCTGTTGTAGAGTAAGAATATTATTTTTGAGTGACATTGTAAATTTAAAAAGGTTTTGTAAAATAGAACTGTTTGTGTAAGGTATAGACCCCGAGTTAAAATTAGATGATTGAGTAGTATTTTGAGTGATATCAATGCTAGCTGGTAATTGAGTAGGAGAGAATTTTTTAAAGTCCATATAATAAGCTTCGATAATGCCAATAGCTACACCTTGAAGTCCAATCAAAGTCTGGTAAAGTAGAAACAAAAAAACATACCAGGTAAGCATACCAACGCAAACATATTTCCAATTAATTTCAAATAGTTTTAAGCCAAACGAATAGTTATATTTAAAATGTTTATTATTATTTTGATCGCCATGAAAATCCCTTTGACGTTTTGCAGAAGCTAAACTCTCGTAGCTATCTTGAGATTTTAGCCCCAGATCATGAGCATAGCGGTATCGTTGATACTTTAAGATCAGCCAAATCAAAGGCAAAAAAAATCCCAATACTAGTAGAGTTAAAGTATTTTGGTATTGCCAAAAACGCTCAAGCACGCCTGGATAATCTGATTTAGTTATATTGCAAATATTACTTTTATCATGGTTAAAAAGCAAATCATAACCAATTATTGTATTGTTTATCAACTTGTTTGAAAATTCAAGATTATAAGAAGCTAAAGCGGAAGGTAAAAACCAATTTTTAAAGCTTATTTTCGCAGCTTCGTGTATATTTGAAGAGTTAAAAGAGTTTGTACTAACATTATTATTAAGAATAGAATTATTAATAGCAGAGCCGGCGGAATTAAAAGAGTAAATATGTGAGCGCTCCATTATATTGGTCATAATAATAGTTAAGGTCAGCAAAAAGATTTGAACGGAAACTAGAGTCATCCCAATTGAAGCTGCGAAACAAGGAATAGCACGAAACCAAAAAGGTAAACCAAAATTAGACGAATGTTCATTGAGTAATTTTGAAAAGCCTAGATTACTATTTTCAGTTTGCAGTAATATATTTTGTAAAGAATTGTTTAATAAACTAGTACTTTTACCATTTCTATTGTTGGTATTATCGAAAGCAACGTTTAGTAATGATAAAGTATTGGGTTTTAAAATACTAGAGCGTTTTATAATTGATTCTTTTGATTTAAAAGATTTTTTAACTAGGATTGGTTGTGATTTAAGTTTTTTTGTAATGTAAAATTGATGATATGGCTTAGAAAAAACAAAATTATTATCGAGTTTATCGGTTTTAGATAAAACAGATTTTGTGTCAAAATTATTATTAGAATTTATTTGATTTGAGTTAAAACTAAAATCCCAGGAATCATCAATTAAAATTTTTCTATTAATTTCAAGTTCATCTTTGAGAAAATTTGAGGATGTCAAATTTTTAGATAGTTGCTGGTAAAAAAAGGCATTACCAACACTAGATCTTCGTCTAATTTTTCTAGGAAACGTATTTTCTGAGTGAGAGTTAAAGGAATCAATATTTTGCGTTATATTAATAGTAGGAAGTGTGAATTTTACAGACAACGCAGTATTTTCAGGAATATCTGTAGAAAGCAGATCAGAGTTATAATGAGAATTTGATAAATTTAAAAAATTTCCATAGGAAAGATATTTCGATTTTAAGATGTTAGGAGATTGACGAAATATATCGTGAGTAGCTTGTGAGTTTTTTTGCACTTTTCTAAACAAAGAAAACCAAAAAATCTCTACAAGGATATAAACAATCAAACATATAACATGCTCACGAACTTGTAAGTAAAATTGACGATGTTCTGGTAGCTCGTAACTTGAGTTAGATTCTGTATTATCAGAGCTTGAGCTATTTTGATTATTTTGCCAATTATTAACAGGGATGGGGCAAGTGTTAAAATGTTTTACCGATACAATGTCACGTGGATGTTTAGTCTTGGTACAGAGTATTGTTGTATTTAGAAAAAAGTTTGGTGAAAAAGCACTAGTCGAAGTAAAAAAGTTGGTTTTACTAAAAGACTTGAAGTTCTTTTCGCAAGTACTTTGAGAAAGAAACAGGTGCTGTGGGTGATTTCTGGTACATGAATTGGTATATTCAAAATTAGTAGGAAATAGTTTTTTTTGTGTTTCAGGACGTAATTTTATCTTACTAAAAAAACTCAGAATAAAAACTAGAGCAAAAACCAAGAATATTTTGAAGGCTTTGCTATTTCGGTTATTGATATTAGTCATGTTATCATTTTAATATAAATGTATGCGTGCGAATCAAAAGAAGGTTCTAGTGAAGCTTAAGTTACTGAGTT
>MBFR01000023.1:179248-191399 GCA_003086735.1 Smittium simulii
GTACGGTAATATTTATCAATACGTAAATTAGCCAGCGGTATTGTGAATCCACTGGCTTACAAATGCAAATGCTTTATTAAAATAAACAACATTTTTGGCGTTATTTGCAATGTATTAGTAAAGCTTTTTATTTTACAATAGTAGTACTAAATTTCTGAGCGTGGCTTCCATGGCGCAATTGGCTAGCGCGTCTGACTGTTAATCAGGAGGTTCCTAGTTCAAGCCTAGGTGGGAGCGTAAAAATTTTTTAATATTTAAAAATGATTTTTGGTGAAAAATAAAAAAAAACATGCAAAATTGGTTGCTAATACATTAACATGTTTGTATCAGAACTAATTTTGAATATATTCTCCATCTAATAACCGATGCAATTAATATGTTTTGGCAGCACTTTTATCCTCCAAAAACACAGCACTTTGCTATTCGAAACACTACATAAATAGAATTACTAGTTTTTTTTAGAATTGATGTGTAATACATTATCAAGATTACCTATAATAAACTTGGCAAACACTAATCCAAACCAGGTGGATTAATAAATATTCCAGTGAATAGACAAGCAATCCTGGTAAAAAAGTCAACTTTAGATTAATATATTACAATTATTAAAATCATAATAGAATGGTATTATCTCACAATTAGCCTTAAGCATACAAATCCTGGATATTTGTAGTTAAAATGACGTTTGCTGGGTTGGATGCTGCTTTTATTTCTTTAAAAATAATAAAGCTTAGATTTATAAACAACTGATCCGAGTAAAAGCTTATATAAAAGAATAATTTGTATATACTGCTCAATTAAATATAATAGTATAAATCGGAGAGCTTATATTACAACAATATAACCCATATAGAGATAATAAAAAAAAAGTATATAAATGTAAGAGCGCTAATATATAAAAAAACAAAGCGTTGTAGTGATAGATTTATGGTTCGCTTCAAAATTTGGTTATAAAAACTTTGTTGGAGAGCCTAGTTTAAGAGCCAAAAATAAATAAATTAAATAGCTAACAAGACATCAAACATGTTTTGAGAAGAGGTAGATTTTTTGGCGCTGGAGAAATCATCAGGCTTAGCTTGCTTCTTCTTTTTTGACTTAGGTTTAGCGCCACCAATTTTTCCTTCTACAACAGTCCATTCATCATTGTTAGCAGTTTCAGAAATTTCATTTTCGTATTCAGAGATTAGGGGTTGTTCGATAGTTTCGACTACTTGTGGGCTTTGGTCCTTTTCAGCAGCAGCTTTCTTTGCCTTTTTCTTGGACTTTTTGGATTGGTCTTGTGGTTTAGAAGATTCAGAAGCCTGTTGTGCTGGAGGAGTGGTATCTTTTTGAGCGGGACTAGTTTCTTTTGGAGCAGACTTTTGAGTTTGTACTGGTTTTGCTGGAGTAGCTTCTTTTTGGACAGCTTGTTTAGGTTGCTCTTTAGATTTCTGCTTTTCCTTCTTTTCAGCTACAGGAGTAGTTTCTTTTTGGACAGCTTGTTTAGGTTGGTCTTTAGACTTTTGCTTTTCCTTCTTTTCAGCTACAGGAGCAGCTGGCTTGACAGCAGCTTGTTTAGCTTCTTTGATCGGTTGAGCTACAGGTTCAGCAACAGCTGGGGCAGCAGAGACTGAGTTCGTTTGTTTTTGAGAGGCCTTGATGGGCTTCTTTTCAGAAACTTTCTTGGCTTGTTTAACAGCAGGAGCAGAGACTTTTTGCATATCATCTTTAGAAACAGCAGAGTTTCCAGTGTTCAAAGCAACAAAGTACCCCAAGGCAAAGGCACCACCGGCAATAAAAAGATTAGTAGAGTCCATGGTCAAACAGAAGCAGTAAGGCAATTCTAAAGATAATAAGAAACGGCTGAGTATAAATATATAAAAAAAGCAAAGGATGGCTTGTGAAAGTTCAGAAAGACTCACTCTATGAAAAGGGTGACAAAGTAATCAAGCAAAGTAAATGCGTGCTAATTTGCTAGCAATTCCGGAACAAAGTGTGAGGCAGAAAGGAAAGTTTAACAAAGAGAGAACTATTCTATCAAACACAAAAATTATAAGTTTTGGGTGTTGTATAATCGAGACGCTCGCAAACAAAATTTCTGAAAGCTTTTTTTTGGACTGGAGTACACTGCTTTGAATCAGAAGACTAATCGTCGAATGAAAAGCTCCAACATCATAATATTAAAGCCTAAAGCGCCAACTAATATACTTTTGCTATATAGATAGGCTGTTGGTTCCCGTTTGACGTCAAAAATAGCAAAGCCAATACACAATTGGATAAAAGTCTGCGTCTAAACTGTAGACCAATGGATGTTGACGTTTAGTGCCGATAGTGGTAGACAGGGCATGCTACTATAGGCTAAAATATAGTATATGTATTGCGCTAATTGAGTTGTGTATAATTAATAATCCCATTGGCTTGTAAAAGTGCTTAATTACAATGTTTAAACATGTCTATATGTGACAACAACTGATTACCCGTAAACCATTGGCTATCTATAAGCTAGCGGTTTTACTTTTTCCCAAGGGTTGTTTCAACAATTTTTTTATTTGCGGGTTCAGTCTAGACAAGAAACATAGTGGATTACACTGCACAAAGCGTTTCTATAGGGTGATTAAACTATTACTTGCATACTAGACCATAAATGGTTCTATAAATAGCTCTTTGCTATTTTGATTAAAGTTTAGCTAAAAGCAGCTGTTGCGTAATTAATTAAAGATCAGTGCAAATAAGTGTTTGGTTAGTTTGATTAAAACTTGTGGTCGATTAATTTAATTAAAGATCAGTACAAATCAGTGTTTGGCTAGTTTGATTAAAACCTGCGGTCAATTAATTAAATTAAAGTCTAGTTAAAAGTATTGATTGGCTAATTTTATAAGCAATTTTTATTTTGTCTGTATATCTATAATAATGCTAATTAAAACAAACTACGAGCAATGAAAATAGAGTTGTAAACTGTGTTGATAAAGCTAATAAAAATCCCCACGAGGCTTTTAAATATTTACTAGCAGTTAAATTATTTTTACCTTATTTTTTTAGAAATGCCAAACATGCGTATGTAATATTTATTTTTTTTAAGCCTCAAATATAGTATATTTTATTATAGCTCAAGACTGTTATGGGGTTTTACAGCTATAGAAATCTTATGCTAGACAAATATCAAAAAAGTTTAAATTTATCACTATTTAAAAAAATGGAATGTCAAATACACAAAAATAGGTACAAGTTTTATTATTAGCCAATTACCACAGTTTACCGAATGTATTAAATAACAGCGTAACTGGTTGATTTTTCTATAAGACAAAATGCGAGTATGTGGAATATTGCTGCGGTAATAGAAAAATGTAGCAATTCTAGACCATTTAAACTAAATATGGCGACCACTTGTAAAATAAAAAAAACCAACAATTATACTTTACCTAAATCTTTTTTATTCCAAGATTAATATTTAAAAGTTTTGAATTTAAAGAATGAAATGTCAAATATATTAATCAAATAGGTTTACCAAGTTTTGAATTTAATGGAATAGTTTAACAACTTGCGCAAGTTGAATAATGGTACTTTAATATTCTAAGGTTTAAATTACAATTTCAAATAAAAATTAAAGATACTTGTAAATGGTTTTGTAAACTCATTATGATTTATTTGCGTATTGGAATAAATTTTTAGTTGGTGAGCAAAAGCAGCGGTATTTCGAGTTTGAATAAAGCTTACGATATTCAGAACATTGAATTATTTGTGGTGAAGCAAATACTCATATTTTATTGGGTATCCCATTTGAGTAATATTAGTGTTATGGCATTTACTTTTACTTCTTTAGTAATCACCGTGTAATATTAAGTCATAGATACAATCTCGCTAATTACTCATAGATTAAGACTAAGCGCCAATAGATACGATTATTGTTAAAAGTATATTTATTCATATAAACTGCAGCGGATCAGAAGAACTAATAAAATATAAACTGCGGCGGGTCAGAAGAACTAATAAAATATAAACTGCCGTTGTTTCTCAGATTGTCTTGGGTAATAAAAGTAGTAAACTAAAATAGTTGAGCAAATGCTGTGAATTATATCACCTCTATTCTTTTTATTCCCCACTTCAATGCAGAAATTCTGGGGAGCATAATAAATACATTATTGACTTTGCCAGCATTTAGTGAAAAAGTGATTGCCAAGATTCTCCATTGAAAATATATCAAAAGTGTGTAATTTAAACCGACAAGCTTTTATAACACTTGTGTATTTGTAGTTGCTTATTTGCCCTATAACAAAATATTTAGCATTTATAATAAGGGTAAATGCTCAAGCGCAATAGGACAAAGTTTTAGATAGATTAATGGTCGCAAAGTTCAATTTTGACCATGCTCTTTTCTTTTCAAGTATATAATTGTTTTGACACAAAAAGCAGCTACAAAGGGTGTACTCAACATCTATTGCTATCTTTCCCAGTTGTAATTCAAACTGAATCTATACATTGTACGAGCTCAATATAGTTGACTATAAACGTTTGCAGTATTGAAAGAAATCACCAATGTAAGCCTTTTAAAGAATAAGCACCCCCAAACTCTTACAGGCTTTATAAAAAAAATTACCCCAATATAACCCAAGGCTAGACATATGGTCTAGCGGTAATGTTCTTGAGCTTATTACAAAGCAACGAATTCAATCCCGCTCAACCACAAATCTGACTTTTTAAAAGTTCTTAATATAATACTTGATCCTAGTGGTTTGCAGTTAAATTACTTGTGTTATACACCAATTCACAATTTGCATTTATTTATTCACCATTAAAAATAAAGCTTGATTAGCCTCTTCCTAGAGGCTAATTTTAAAATAAAAAAAATCTAGTCGTAGCTATAAGGCGATAAAGTCTGTAGAATTTCTATACTATTATTAGAGTAAAAGTAAAGTTCTAAAAATTCTTGTTGATAATTTTGGTTTATTAATCCAGTAAATGCTCATTTTACAATAATAAGGATATTTATATTGTGGAGTCTATTTATATTATAGAGCCTATTTATTTCTTGAAGCGCCATTGCTTGTGTCGTTTAGCTAAACACATATTTTTGCAATGCAAAACCAACCTGGCCGACTAGTCTGTTTAAATTTAGTCTCCATATTTTTAGTAAGCCCTTATTATCTTGTTATTTAATGAGAAAAGCGTAAATATTTGGGGAAAGTATATGTTTTTTTATAGTTTATTAATAATACAATTTTTCATTTAAAATAAAACACACAATTAAAATTTCTATAAATTATACATCTATTAACTCCACTGACTCGCTACAGTCTTTGTATCCGGCCCGCATTGGCTTGAGAAATATGTATATGTAACATTTTAAATGCGCCTACTTTTATGACACAAATATAAACTTTAGTGAAGATTGTAGCATACTTAACTTGAGAGTTAGCAAGAATCAAGCAATATAACAATACAGTTTACTTTGTTATCGCGCATATACAGCTATGTTAATTTAAACACTTTACTTTTTGTTCCAATGGCATTATTTCTGTAGCGCCTTTTAGCAGACTCAAGCCAATCATATCTTTGATATGACAAAAGCTGCAAATTGAATTATACTTTTCAAATAGTTACCGAAATTTATGCCAGCCTCAGTAACATTTTTGATGAAGACAAAAGTTATATCAAACTATCTTAATATATATATTAATTTACTAATAAAACGCTACATTTGACCTAGCTAAATGTATTATAATTGTCATTATTACAGTATGGTTTTGTGAAACATCTTTAGGTTTATTTAATTCCAGCTATTTTTTGCAAAGGGCTTCTTTCTTGCTATGACTACAAAGATTTATTGTGTAGTTTAAACTTTTGCAATGAGATGCATATTACTAAAGAAGATGACACTAACGTAACTCTCAACAAAACAATTATTTGCATTCATTTATAAAGTATATTACTGGAATATATTGACATTCATTTATAAAGTATATTACTAGAATATATTGACATTCATTTATAAAGTATATTACGAGAATATATTGACATTCATTTATAAAGTATATTATTAAAAGATATTGGCATCACTAACATATTAGATGGATTACTCAGTTATTAGCAATAAGTCTCAAAACTCATGTGATTAGTCTAGCTTATTTACCAGTCATTATTTTAATTTTGCTTAACCAACTAAAAGCTTTGCTATTAAATTCCCTAACTTGTCTATTTAGGAATATATTTGGTTTTGCCAATTACTTGACACTTTGTACCAAAATAAGTGTGTAGTTACTCGTTAGTAAATTATTCGTAAAAACTAAACGAAAAATCGGCAATTTCACACTTTTAAAGTGTAATTTACGCTAATTTCGGGCTTAAAAAAATGCCATATTTTACTCGCATATAATTACATTATATTTAGTGCAAATTTATGCGAAAATTTCACAAAAATACGAGTTTAGCTTATTGCTAATCCTCACACTCAATCATCATTAAATAAAAAAAAGTATATTTTACTGCTAAAAATTGACTCATCAGTCATCTGTCATCTGTCTTTAAGCAGATGATTTACAGTTTTAGACTAATTTTTCCAAGCTTGCCAAACTTCTTTATCCCCAAATTACAGCCAAATTTTACGAACGTGCTTCTCTCTCCAACTCGGAGCATTTCGATTATATTCTGGTTTCAGCTGCTTTTTACCTTATTCAGTTTTTGTGTTTGAATCACCGCTTTGGTTGGTTCGTTAAACAATTTTTACGCTGCAAACTCTATTCTCGCCACCAAAGTGCTCTAAATGCTACTTTTCCGCGCCTCTAAATAGGGTTTGCTATTTGATCTCCCCAGCTGTATGCCTTTTTTTTTTGATAGCTTGATTGCCTGTTATATTGGTTTCAATTTTTTTTTCGTTGTAACCAATCTGCTTTTGGTTTTGCTTTCAATCGCAGATTAGCCGTTTTATTCTCATTAGCAGCCTCTTGCTTTATGTTTAAACCTTATCTGCCTCGATTTTCCTTTTATAGATCATGCTTTGGTATAAATTTTCTCGAATTTTTACCATTTTGTCTTGATTCCTTCATTTTCTCTTTATCCCTTTCCTTATTTTTTTTTTATAAAAGTTTCTGTTAACTATCTGGGCATTTTTAGTCTTTTTACACCCTTTTAGTATCCTTTTAGGCTTTTGCGGGGTTTTATAGTATTGTTTTTTTCTCCCTCTCTTCACATTATTAGAATATACTCGCTTTTGCCCCCTTTTAAATATCACCCCTACCTTTAATATTTTCTTCAAAACAATTATTCTACATTTAATAATTTTTTTCAAAAAAATTATTCTCTACCCTTAATATTTTTGTAAAAATATTTCTCTCTATCTTTACTATTTTTTTCAAAATTACACCTTATCTACATTCCTTCGAGGATGAATCAAGAGTCAGAGCAATGCTTAAAGGAGTCAGCTGACATAAAACCCTCGCCTCCCGCTATTCATTTATCCAGAGCTTCAACCATTAGCAGCCCAAACGATATCCTTTTAACAGATTCTTCTTCACACGGAAATTCTACGCCTGTTAATATTGCAATTTATTCAAACCTTTCTGATAAAAATTTTTATCCAGAGCGTGATGCGGTTCAAATAAATAACAATACTAAACTTGAGCAATATGATCATGTTATTAAAGCCCACCCCCAAAAAGAAGTCTTTTTTAGCTCTATTCCTGAATTCACCATTTCACAAAACTCAAAACGAAACAGCAATGAAGATATAGTTTTGGGATGTGACTATTTTGATGAAGATAATACTAAAAAAACTGATCCTTCAAAACACAAATCTCCTCTTTATCCCAAAAGACGCCATCGTGGTATTATTACTCTAGCTGGATACATTTTAAACATTAATGTTCTTTTGAGTGCAATGATTTTAGACAGTGCTTGGTTTTATAGAGTCGTTGATTCTGATTCTGATCCCACTATTAGAAAAAACTTTCCTTTGCATATTTTGCTTTTTGTGTTTTTGATCATTTCTATGATCTCTTTTATTTTTCGTTGCCTTGGATTTAGTGTTCTTATAACTACTTTTATAAGTGTCTTTTTTTCGGTCTTAAACAGTAATTTTTTTTTTCTCAAGTTTTACTTTATTTATTTCATATAAAATTACCATTGCAGCAATTGTAACTTATGAGGTTTATATATTTTTTTTAGGTTTTGGGGGATATCTTTTTGCTATAATCTTTTATAACACCTACTACAAAAAAGATAAAACATTGTCCGTTTCCTTCGATTTTTACGGCTCCATTTTTGCATATACCATGTCCTTATGCATTGTCGTCTTACTTGTTTATGATATGGTGAAAACCCCTAATTTTAGATTTAGAGGTAATTATCTTGATTTTTATATATTTTTATGTTCAGCTCTCAAATAATATTTTTTATTATGTTAGGCTCAGGTATGTCTAGACAACAAAGAAAAATGCAATTTACCCTTATGGCTCTTTACGCTTGGTCAATCCTTGAAGCTGTAATACTAGTCTTAGTCGAGCCCGTAAGATTTTATGAAGGTGTATATATTAGCTTCGTAACTATGACAACTATTGGTTTTGGCGACATGTATCCATCTAATTCTTTAACTAGAATAATTACTTTTTTTTGGTTTTCTGTAAGCATAATTCTTGCTACTTTATACCTCATCTCAATTCGCGATGTTATGGTTCAATTTATTTCAATGTATTACGCAAAAAAAATACGCGAGTTTGAATCTAAAAAAAAAAAATTTGATAAAAATGCAGTAAGAAGGCATAACATGTCTCTTCTCCACGCTCGTCCTGAAAAATCACTCAAGGGTAAGTTCTATAGCCTTTATTCTCATTTTTTTGTTTCAAAACAAGACAGGTCACTTTTTGAACGCCCGGATTGGATTACTAATTCATCTCAAATCGAATATCCCACACTTAAAAACAAATGTCTTAAGAATTTACACGAAAAACAAATTTCACTAAACGCTTTTAAAAACGAGCAGCTTACATACTCTGCAACTGTAAAACGAATGAATATTCGCATTGCAATCATTTTTTTCATTAATTTGATCTTTTATGCTGCTTTTTCTGTTCTCTTTTACTTAACCGAACATGGTCATTTTAGTTATTTTGATTCCTTGTGGTTCTGTTTTATCGGCTTTACAACTATTGGATATGGAGACACAACTTTAAAAAAAAAAATTAGTGTAGTCATATTTAACTGTATTATCCTGCTTGCTGTATCATTATACACTGCAATTCTTGGTGCTACAGTTGAAAGGTTCCAGTTTACTCTAACATATTTGCTTAATTCAAAAAAAAATAGAAAAGAGTACTACTCTCAAACTTTTTTAGGTAAAGTTGTTTTTGATTCTGATATGTTGTCAGGTAAAGCAAATGGGAATACAGGAAGTAAATTTCATCAAAAAAAACATTCTAAAAACCTTAGAGCATTCAGCTTGGGCAAATATATTTCAAATAGCGTTAATGATAGCAATAATCAAAGTTATACAAATTCGAGAAAAAGCTCTTTGAGCAAACATGTGTAACACTCCCCGATTCTCAATTTTATACACCAGCTGTTAATTTTTGTTTAGCTGGTAATTGGGTTATTTTGCTAACCTATAGATACTATTGTTAACTTTTTTTTTATAAATAGATTTTTTGCATTAGATGAAAAAAATTTATACTACTTTTGCTTATTAGATTTTGCATATATGTATATGTACCGATATATATAAATATAATCTTGCATATTTTAAATAAATTTATTTTTTACCTATAATAATTTAATGATAGACTTATTACCCCTAAATTAGAAAAATGTCGATAATATATAATATTATTCTTTACCAATATTAGATTAGCAGTATAATAAAAGCTGTGCTGCATAAAGTTGAAATAAATTTTTTGTAAATGTTGATTCATAGATTTAATGTTTTACGTGCTAGATTATAAAAACACCAATATTTAGTATAACGAAAATGTAAAGATATAACCTGTCTTAATATACAACAGTAACCCTGTAATTATGATTTGGTAGGATTATACTATTTATTTGTATAATATTTAAAAATACATAGTATAAATATATATAAAAAAAGCCAAGATAAATATCCCGTTAGTAATATAGTTAAAAATATTTCACACTATAAAACTTTACATGTTTGAACAATTGGTGTTATTACTAGAATATAAAAAAATAAACTAGATTTGCTTTTTTAAATTTAAATTTTTTTTTACAAAGCTTGACCACTAATACAAAAAATACTACTACAACACTCGTTACAAATATTTTATTTTTGATTTACCTTCAAAATACTTGGAAACCATTTAAATAATTTTAAAATGATTTTAAAAAAAACTTGATGATATTTTAATGTTTATAGAATTATAAAATCACACATTTTTCTCAATAAAATAAATCTTTTGAAAAGAAAAAAAACTGTGATTCTAGGCTTCATTATAATCTTTAATAGATAATTCTGTTTCGAGCATCATTAGAGCTATATATTTTTAGCATGTTTTGCTTGAAAACTCGCATAACTCAAAAAAATACAAAATCTCTCAAAACCAAAAATTCCAAAGTGTTCCAATTCACACAAAAATTAAAACGCCAAATGCTTTGAGCTAGGCGGAACTACTAGTTGGTTATATTTTAGAATATTTTCGGAATGTGCACTAATAGTATAGAATCTTGCACTCGACTGTATTTTACTTTTGCTATACGCCAGAAAATACCAATGCCATTAAAGTTTAATAATACTAGCATTCAAAAAATAAAAAAAAATATAAACACGCACTTTGCAAATTTCTAGTATAACCATAAAAATGAAGCAAAAACGTACAGTCATATAATATATGCTGTTCTTGTATATTTAACCTATTAATATTAACCATTACATAAAGATTTTTTTTTGCGCGAAATGCTTGTATTTATTCTTTAGAGCTATTATTTTAAAAGAAAATAGTCTAGGAATTTATAGCAATTAGCACAAACAGTTACTCTTGCTAACGTTGTGCAATCACGCTTTATTTAGCTAACTGGACTTGACATGTATATTTTAGGAATTTTAATACTGATTTTTGTACACAACTCTCATTTCTGTTTTGTAATTTATTTGTTCTTAATAGATAGTAAATCCCATCATAAATTAATTTTCTATATCAAAACCATTTAAAACGCAAAAAAAAATAGTAATTCAGGACATGAATACTAACAGGAAATCAAAAGTATAAGTTTACAAAATAACATCGGTGCTAAAGATGCGCAGATGATATCAAAAATATTTATATCCGAAAAACTAATTTTAATAATATCTTTTATTTTACCTTGCAAACCGCAGAATAAACAAATATAATAAAGTTCATTTGCTTTAATATATTTTACCACATTTAAACATGATAACAACCCTAAAAAAAAAAGCTTGGTTTTAGAAACCAAGCATCAAAACATTAAATATTATCGCCTGCTTTTACATCCATATTATATAAAAATTCGCATGCCGGCAAAATACTACTAATATTTTTTGTGGAATCCAAGCTAAAATCCAACAACAAATCTTTAATCAATTTCGCTACAACAACAAATTATATTCTGTATAGTAATTCAAAAAAATTACACCATTAATTATTATTTGTACAAACTGATATTTTAATTTTATATCATGCATAAATATATATTAAGATAGCCGATTAACAAAACTATTAGACGTACTTTATAATACTGATAATAACCCCGTTGAATTTTGCTTTACTCAAGGATTTTTTTTTGCTTGTATTTGCGCAAAATTTAAATAATCAAACGCTGATTAAAACCATGAACTTACCACACTACTAAATCTCGATTTTTTTTACGAATAGTTTTTTATTGAAAAATAACTGCCAAAATAAAATATTTTAATTTTTTTTAAAAAATCTATAAAAAAAAGTCTAAAGATTTGTTGAAATTATCTAAAAAACAATGACCTAGAATAGTTTTGAAAAGTTTTTGAAAAGTTTTTGAAAAAATTCAAAATTTTATAAAAAATTCAAAAAAATACCACCGTGATTGTCCAAAATATTAAAAAAAATACTTTGTTAGTGGTTTCAGCAAGTTATAAAAAATTGCAAAATTTCAAGACTTTTCAAAAAAAAATTCAAAAAATTATTAAAAATATTCTCAACAATCGTCCAGAACTTTTTAAAAATTCATTTCGAAACTT